>JANHFM010004896.1:139310-153617 GCA_032468115.1 Grayia smithii | reverse complement strand
TATCAGGTGTATTACAGAGAGGAATGAGAACTTTTGTAACAGCAGATAATTTGTGCCCAGACCAGGTGTGTGTCTCTCTGTGTGTGTGTGTGTGTGAAAGAGAGAGAGAGAGAGAGAGGAAAAGAAAGAAAGAAAGAAAGAAAGAAAGAAAGAAAGAAAGAAAGAAAGAAAGAAAGAAAGAAAGAAAGAAGTGTGTGTGTGTGTAAAGAGAATTTAAAAAACAAGTTTCTGATTTCCATTGAGGTAATTATAAGTATAATTACAAAATTATATCTTCTTTGTGATTACATACAACATCCCTTATGATTATGAGTATAATCTTTAGAACTATGAGTCTCTGTAATATTAACAAACATCAGTGGTTCTCATAGGTTCCAAAGGGTATCACCAGAAAAGCCTCTCTGGATTGCCAGAGGGATGGTTTTGGTGGATACAGAACTAGGGAGTAATTACCAGACTGGGGACAGTATTAGGCAGAAGGACTTAATTTGAATCAGGTACCTATCTTCAATCAAGAGAACTTTTCTTAATTTGTCAATGACATCTCCATTATCTGTATTAATTGTGGGGTTTGTTTGTTTTTTACAAGTAGGCAACTTCTTACTCAGCAGACAGTTTGAGAACGGTCACACTGAATTGCAGATCCAGCTTTATATGATACAACAAAAATGTATAGAGCAGGAGGTATTCTCTTTCTGGATTATTGTGAGCTTTCATTTAATTAATTCTTTAAATTCCTAAAATCATTTGAGTAAACACATTCTGTAATATATGAACTCATGTTGGGAACAAAAAACAATTCCACCCCTATCCTCCAGCACATGAAATTGTACTGTCATATCTTAAGCTGATGACCATATCCATGAAAATAAGGGTTTTATGCTACCTGGGGCACTCAACTTGACATGTTTCATATTTGAGCTAAGAATCTCTGAAAATTAGCATTTCAATCATTCATTCTTACAAAATATACATTAACATAACTTTTTCTGCCTTTTTATCTGTAAAAAGTTAAAAGTATGAACTGTCTTTCAAAATTTCAAGAAAAGATTGGACAGTCATTTGTCAAGAATGGTATAGGGCAAGGGTGTCAAACAGGCTGCCCACGGGCCAGATGCGTCACACGCAGGCCACACCCACCCCAACTCCGCAATAAAACATCACGATATGTCATGTGATGGCAACATGACACAGCGAGTTTGACACCCGTGGTATAGGGTGTCTGCTCGAATAGGAGGTTGAACTAGAAGACCTCCAAGGTCCCTTCCAAACCTGTGATTCGATCTTCTGTGATGCTATATGTAAAATACGTTTGATTTTGCCTTTTAAACAACTATATTTTACAGCAGGTTTAAAGTCAAAATATATCTTGGTTGGGTTCTCTGTAGCAAATGTGCAAGTTTACTTCTGATGTTGGAGCTGATTTATAGGAAAAATGATGCCTTAGGATAGGAGATTGTTCTTGAAAGCTCTCTTGCTTCTTGAGAAGTTTTCAGATTTATGATTAAAAGAAGTTTAGTATGCCACGTAAAAGCTAAAGCTTCAGAAAAGATTCCAAGTAGTTTTTATTTATATATTGAAACTTGACATTTGGTGAGCTATGCCCATGTCTTGTAAGTTCAGAGGCAGTAGAGTTTTAACGATTAAAAAGCATCATGTAACCACCTTTCCATTCACTTTCCCATGCCTTTTAGCCTCCCACTGGTCATAACTTTGACATCTTATTAATAGGTACCTTTTTCTTTTGTTTTTTGTCTTTTTTTCAAATTCACTTTAGGTATCAAACTGGTTTGGAAATAAACGAATCCGGTACAAGAAGAACATAGGTAAATTTCAAGAGGAAGCCAATATTTATGCTGCCAAAACGGCTGTCACTGCTACAAATGTGTCAGCCCATGGAAGCCAAGCTAACTCACCCTCAACTCCCAATTCAGCTGGTTAGTTTTTTTTTTCTTTTGGGTTGTTATTGTTCTTTTTTTCCAGTGGGGTTTTATTTTCTTTTAGTATAAATGTATGTTTCTTGTTTTTCACTTTGAGTTCCTGTTTGATTAGACAATTTTGTTCCTGTCCGTTTTTTGTTTCTAAAGGCAATATAGTCTCACTACATACTTATAATGCAATGTGTTGAGGACTTTGCCTAGGTAACATTTTGTCTAAGTTTCTGATGGTGTCAGAAAAAATGTTGGCTGTGTGTATGCTATATGTTTCAATAGTGGAGAATTGCGATAACTTGGAATTTTTACGGGGGAGGCATGAAAAACAGAGGTTTCTTCTGTTGGAAGCCACTTTAATGAAGAAAACATAATGCTAGCATACTTTGGAGTTCCTATGACTCAGGATGTTTTTAGTCAGTCCATCTAAATGTGTATTGGAATGGGCCCTACCCCTTAAATGTTGTTCGTTGGTTTTATTACCTGTGGATCTCTAAACTTGTCCTAGTTCCTCAACCTTTCCAATGTGTAATTTTCATGTTGGTTATTCAAGGAATAAATTAAATTGCATTATCTTAAATAAAGTGAAAGAAGTCAGGATAGAAATACCTGATTCCAACTTTGATGTGTAAATAGAGGAGAAGTTTATCATTCAGAATTATTTGTTTTGTAACACTTCTTTTCCTATCAGAAAAGCAGTAATCTGCTGATTCTTGATACTCTTGAGACACTACTTTGCAAAGCCATTGACCTGAGGACTGACCTATACATTTTGGCTTTGTATATTGAAAGATGAAAAACTACAGCATACACGCAATTGGAAAACCTAACATAGGGTCTGCTGTGAATGATTCAAAATCTGAAGTGACCAAAACTTGAATTTTAGTATCTTTTTCTTACCAGAAACTTTGTCCATAGTATCATTTTTCCCCAAAACAGTGTGGCTAGACCAATGTTTCTCAACCTTGGCAACTTGAAGAGGTGTAGACTTCAACTCCCAGAATTCCCCAGCCAGCAACTCTTCAAGTTACCAAGGTTGAGAAACACTGGGCTAGACAATAAACCCATACCAAATGAAAATCAGTGACCTGCCATCTTCCTCCTGAATGACAAATCACTAAGTGAGAATTTAGAAGTACCACTGCAGAGTGAGTCCTTGTTCACACTTCATTTTTGATGAGGGAGAACAGCTTTGGATTCACCTTCTGAGCATTTAACTATGATTCCCTTTCTCTGGAAAACTGATGCCACCTTCTTTGATATGGGAATAAAGTTAGAAATTCTGCTAACATATTTCCATTCTGCGAGTTGGTATTTCACATTTGTTTGGTAGTCTTGACTTTGCAATTGCCTTACATAAGAAGGGAGTTGTGCCTGGCATGGCTCCTGGTGACAACTGACAAATGGTCAGCTGCATTGTGTCTGGCACTTACCTGTTGTAATAAGGCAAAAATGGAAAAATCTCATACTAGACTAGTTCATACTTCATACTAGTTTTTATTTGTTCTGCCATATGGATAGCATTGTTTTAAAAATGGCTTATCTTTTCCCTTGGCAAAATCATAAAATTTTACAAGATCACATTTCATAACTTGATCCCCAAAAAATGCATGTTGAAGAAAGGACAAGATCACATATATGCTAAAGAATGGAAATATTTTTGTCTTTTGCCTAAATTCATAGTTATCTAGAATACAATAAAAATTTGGAGCAGATTTATCTGTTGATTTTCTGTACACAAATAAGATGTTTTACCTGCACTGAAACATGCAAAGTGTGAATAGAGCAGGTGTCTGAAGTGTAGATTCAAAGGTACCTGAGTTTTTTTGCTATGCAAAATGAATGACATTATATGATTTTAAGCAGAAGTTGTATATTACATTTTATCCTGCTTGAAATTATTTATAACTATGCTGACTTAATTGGAAGTTAAGAAGTTCTTTAGAAGTTAAGCAAAATGCATTATTAATTCAATCTGTTCTGGACCAACACCACTATTTGTTCATGACTTTTGATCAAAATAATTTAAACTTTGTTAAGCCATGTAGGAAAAAAAGCTTAGCAAGAAAATCAGCAATAAAGTGCTGCCAATGTATGCTTTATGGAGGTGCTCTGCAGTGTTTCACCCTCAGGCTAGAAAGAGAATCCAGGAAAATCAGAGGATTATCAGCAGATGCAGGAGATGAATAAAAAAGGCAGAGTCAGAATCTTAAAAACAGTAACAACATAAAAAGAGAGAAGTTAGAAGCTAGATCAGTTTTTTAAACAGTATTTTATCAGATTGAGGGTAATCACAGTCAGTTTCTGCAGAAAATTATGCAAAAGGTATGAAGAAAGAAATGTTCTTTAAGGATGAAAAAGATTATGTGCATTTTTATTTTTTGGTGATATAAAGAAATCCTGGAACACAGATATCCCTAAACAAAACAGCATTCAGGGAATTGCTGCTACAAATGGAATTACAAATTCCTTGTGTGTCCAATCATACTTGGCCAATAAAAATTCTATTCTATTCTATTCTGTTTTGTCAGTATTAGTCTTATGTATTACATAAGGAATAAGTTTCCATTATTATTATGCAGTCATTTTAAGAGCTATGGAGTTATGGCTGAATATAGTTGGCTGGATACTGGCTGGATACTGGCTGGATAAATGCTTAATATTTAGAGAAGTTATAGATTATGAAATATGCCTAAAACATAATGTGTACTAATACCTGCAAATACTATATTAGCAAAATAATTACAAATTTTAAACTTATTAAATTTCTGTGGAGCCTAATGGCTAGTTTTACATACATTTCAGAAGTAGTGGACACTATTTATAAATATCTTAAAAATGCATGTGACATATTTTATATGAATTTAAATTTTTAAGGAAGAGTTGTCTTTGTATGCGTGTAAAGTCTACTCATATCTAACAAGGTTTCTACAGTGGGTGTAGCCTCTCAAATTCAGATGGGTTTTGAGAAAGTCTTCATTTCCTAATGAAATTTGCAAGTATTCTTACTGCCAATGAAGGGAAAGACAAATATGGACAAAGAAAAACAAATGTAAAAGTAATAATTGTCCAAGAAATTAATTACACAGGAGAGTTTCTTGACGATATTTTTGTTCATTTTGTTGTGGTATGTTAGTTAAAAATGCTCCTTATATTTCAGGGATCAGCCTGATAACCAAGTGATTGAGCCATACAATCAACTCTTAGAAATACTCATGCCACATAACCCTTAGCTGACCAGGAATTATGTAGAGCTGGGGAAGAGACAGTTGCTTCATTTCTTGGTTGCTTATTTTGCAAAGCTATTGTTGGTTTTCTTGGAGGTTATGCATCCTCAATTTTCTTTTGAATCATAGCATTTAACAGAAGAAACCAGGCACGTGATCTTCCTGGCCAACTGCCCATATTCCCCTCTGCTATCCTACTTAGCCAAACTAAAACTGTACAGCCAGGATCTTTTCCTTTCTATTGTTTCTAACTCCTCTTTTTTTCCTGTTCATTTGATTGTGCCTGTTCAGTTTCCTCTTTCTCATTTCCATTACAGCTTCCTTTTTCCCCCAGTTTTGACGAATACTAGCATTAACTCTCTTCTTACTGCTGTGGATCTCTTCTGTTCTTCTCCTTCCCTCCCACAATGTAAATCAATCACTCTTTGCAAACTGCTTCTTTCACCTAATGCAGGTGTACTTAAAACAGCCTCTTTTTTACCGGCTGAAAAACTAAAAACTGTTAATTTCTTAATCATTTAAATGAGATAGACAAAAAACAGGCCTCCTTATTTAACCTTTTCTGAATTGAACTAGATTTGCTTCTTTAAAATTTGTATCTTTTTTTACCACTCAACATAGTTTTTAACCTCTGTAACTTCTGTTACTTGTAAGTTGTACAGATATTGAGAGAGGGGGGGGGGGTTATAACAAAAGAGAAGCAAAGTAAATGCAGTGTGGAATTTATTTCAGACTAAATAACAAAGAAAGAAAGAGTAACCATCAACACATTTCATGGAATCAAACCTTGGAATGGGCTACTTAATTCCCTGGAATGGGCTATTTAACTTCATGCTCAGTTCAGAATCCCACTGAAGACATCCCAGGTTAACTAGGCACTGTTAATTCATCCAGTGAAGGAGAGTCCACTATCTCTCTGGGTAATTGGTTACACCATCAAACTACTCTTAGCGTAAAGAAGCTTTTGTAATGTTCTTTTACACTCTGCCTTCCTGTCATTAAACCGTTATTTAAATACAAGTATGCTATTTATTAATGTATTTTATTGGTTTACTGTTAATGCAGTCAGGGTACTGTTGACCTCACCTCATTCCTAAGAGGTCTGTAAGGGGTGTGCATAAGAGCACCAGCATGCCTACTGTCCCTGTCCTAATGTTCTCTTTAACTGTATTCATTTTATGTATTCAATTCATGCTTATACCTATATATATTATCTAATATATACTCGACAAAATAAATAAATAAAATAAAATAAGGGTATTGATTTCTATAATTTCAAGCAGGTAGAAGAACTACATATAATAACCCTAAGTAACCCAAAGTAATTCTAATTAAATTCAAGAGTGTCCTTTTAGCAATAGCCTAAGACATTTTCTCAGTTATTCTACTGATGTAAAAAAAAAACAACTATTCAGCCATGTCATTTTCTGAATGTTCTCTCTCCTTCCTGCCAATTTGTGCAGATACTAATTCCTTTTCCCCCCCCAAAAAAGGGGGGGGGGATTTCTGTAGGTTTTAAAACTCACTTATTATAATTTTTTATATTGCTATTTTGCTATGCAAAAGACTGTAGCAAGGCTACAAACACATCCACTACTAGGACCATTTCTAGTTTTTATGTCTATCTAAAATAAAGCATTAAGGCCTGGTTCTTCCCCAGGCACTAGGGACAGTTGAGTGAGAGTCCCTTTTGGTTGTTTTGTTCTGTTTGTATTTTATATTTATATATTGTCAATGTTTAATGTTATATAGTTTAAGGGAGGGTCTTTTTGGTTTATTGTTTTTTATGCTACTCAAAGTCACACAATTGAGTTGGGGAGCTTTATAAATCTTATCTGTCTCACACATTTATAAGCTATCCAACTCATTTATAAGCTATCCAACTCATAATGACTCTGGGAAGTATGTTAGTTAAAAACAACTTACAATACAATAAAAATCTAAAGAAAGTAAAAACTGGGGACTAAAACACTAATACATTGATAAAATTATTTCTAAGGTTACTATCTAACCCAGAAATTGAACAGCATAATAGATTAGAGGGAAATTTTGCATCAAATTCTTTGACATACTAATTTATGCTGAAAGTCAAACTGATCCACTCAGGAAACAGATTATGATCATGTTACAGGATAGCTTCTATCAATTGTTTACTATTGTGCTACCAACAATAGGAAGAGATTCAGTTTCAAATACTAAAATGTATTTTGTTGTCTCTGTTGCTTCTCCCCTCCAAGCTCTCAGTATTCTGTTAAAAGTCTGACATGGTGAAAGGAAAGCTTGTCGACAAATTTGATAAAATTTATAATTAGAATGGACAGTGAATTTTTTCAGATAAAATTTGTTAGAATCTGTTCAGCAGAAACATCAGACACATTTAGATTATAGCAAACAGTGCTTTTGGGTAGATGATGGAAATATCTCTGGAAGATTTTTCAGATGTAATTTTTTATAAAAAAATATCATCTTGAGGGGTTCTTGATGCTCTCGGAGTTTGGTTGTTTTCTTGCAGATGTTTCAGGACTAACACTGATGCTGTTTCCTAGTTTGGGTAATGAAACATCTGCAAGAAAACAACCAAACTCCAAGGACCTCTGATTTCAACCCTGAGCTATAAATATTCTCCTTTATTGATTGATCACCTTGTCTGATAACAACCTATTGAATGATGCTGCTCACATAATTATTTTGCAGGTTATAAGATATGCAATATTAATAAATCAATGGAGTGCCCGGAAACCATTTTTGTTCACCAAACCCAATATTCAATTATATTCTTTCCTTAAATTTTCTTTTCTTTTTTCTTTTTTTCTTTTTCAGCAGGAGGATAGAGTGGTCATGTTTATTTTAATCACTACAATGCATCAATGTCTTTTTTTCCTTTGCTGTATAATCATTACTACAGGTAGTCCTCGACTTACAACACTTCATTTAGTGACCATTCAGAGTTACAATGGCACTGAAAAAAGTGAATTATGACCATTGCAGCATCCCCATGGTCACATGATTTATATTCAAATGCTTGACAACTGACTCACATTTATGACAGTTACAGTGTTGTGGGATCATGTGATCACCTTTTGCAACCTTGTGACAAGCAAGTCAATGAGGAAACCAGATTCACTTAACAATCGTGTTACTAATTTAACAATGATTCAGTTAAATATAACAAGAAAAATGGGGCAAAACTCATTTAACACATTTCTTAGATACAGTAGCAACATAAATTTTGGGCTCAATTGTGGTTGTAAGTTGAGGACACCTGTATACTCGATGTTTCCCGCTTCTATAATTTTTTATTGCTGCCATAAATGCTGAGGATGGCACAAAGTGCAATCTCAACAATTACTGCTATGCATTAGTACAATATATGTAACAGTCAAGGTTACCTATTCTGTATCTGTGACAGAAGCAACACAATATATTTTCCAATAAGAGATGTGCATAAATGTTATGAAGAATATTTCATGAAAAATAAAAACATGTTCATGCACAAATACCACAGCAAACAATGCCAGTTATATAAATGTGTTTTTGCAATTCCTATTCTTTTCCTCAGAATTTTCACAAGAACATCCTGATAGATATATTGCCTGTGCCAGTAGTGAGACAGAGAGAGATACACACACATACACATACACAGAGAGAGAGAGAGAGAGAGAGAGAGAGAGAGAGAGAGAGAGAGAGAGAGAGAGAGACATACACAAGGGATGGGTTCTACTTACCTTTATTGACGATGCACGCGCTTTGCCTGTGACCGGCGCGCGCGGAGCACATGCGCGTGGCAAACGGGCGCTTTGCGCATGCGCAATAGCTTTTTTTGTGGAAAAAACCCTCAAAAAACCATTCTGTGCATGCGTGGAGCGCGCGGAGCACAGAGAACAGTAAGTACGGGTGCGCAGGTGGGCCCAGCTCCCAGTCGTGAAGGACTGGTTCGGTGATGTCACAGTGTCACCGTTACTGTATTGCACGAACCAGCCTGAACAGGGAGCAACCCACCACTGACATACACACTATAAATGGCATGTATTAATACTTTTGTTATTAGAAATGAAACTTTGTGCCTTATTTTAAAAGGCAGGCTGAAGAAAGTACTTATTCTGCTCAAGCAACTTAAATAGATGTTGAAAAATAGGATGGTACATAGATGGATGGTTCCTACAAGCTCTTCGTAATAGTGCAGCATGACCTTGAAAATCTAGATCAATTATTGAGGCCATCTGTTTGGAGGTGGTGGTTTACTTTTACTCCCAAGACATTCCTTGTGAGAATTAAGTAATTAAAATTGGGAAAGCTTCTTTATGATCAGAAGATAGTGTCACATAAGACAAAACATTGATATCATTGCACTCTAAAAAGAATTGCAATGCAGGAATGAGAGATATTGAAAATGACTCAAAATAATTGCCAGCAGATTTTTGGGATTATCCATTGCAAATCAATTTCTGTTTCCTGAATTATTTTGTAATAGTTTCAGGATCTATTCCAAAACCTGGTGAAGGCAACAGAAGTCTCTTAGACTTGGAAGAACTTTTCACTCTTAATGACTATTGTTGTATTCTAGAATTTCTCCTCTGAGAGGGAAAGACTTTGCACAGACTAGCCAGAGCAGAGAAATAATTAGCGTACTCTTTTCCAAATGTGTCTTCTCACTTTGATTTGAGAACTAGAGATTAAGCAAAGGGCTTTGCAGAGCTAAAGCAGAGTAGATGTTGCACAGAGCATCTGCCTGCATATTGCTATTGAGCAGTTTAGCAAAGAGCCAAGCAACTGTGTATCTTTCAAGGGGAAGCCCTGAACCGCTTGGCACTGCAGTAATGTTGTGGAGCTGACCTGGGCCCTGAAGTCTCTCCCTTCAAGCCTAATGTCATGTTTAGCACTAAACCTTGCACGTTGAGCTTTCTCATACTTAACATACTGAGTTGCACGAGAGTTTCAAAAATAAACCCCTTCAGCCTGTCTCATGCACTTCAGTTAGTTTGCTGCTTTTAAGGCATACTTGGGAGAGGAGATATGGGAGAAGGTTGAAAATGTTTTGTGCCTAGAATTGTCTTTTCAGAATCAACTGATGATCAAGATAATATCTGCATGTAATTAGTTTCAAGTATGACTTGACATAACTTGGAAAGGGTAAAGAGAGCATGACCAAAGTCTTATGCCCCATTTTCTCCTCCACCCAACGAATGACACATGCTCCTCTCTGGATGTAGATGTGTGGGATCTCTGGATAGACACTGCAGAATGCAACTATTTAGTCTGTTTTCATGCCACATTTCACTACCCTGCCAAGCTGGCCATAACAGCTTCATTATGGGTTGTCACCAGCACCCTTTCTGAAATTGGCAGCATCTAAGCATGGCATGCTGTACTCATTGGCTATACATTTACATTTATGGAAGTTATTTTAGAATAATAAGATTCTGTCTTCCAGACATCATTGCAGGAAATATCAATGCTTGTTAAGCTATTAGAATGTTATCCATAAGAAACTCGTCATTCCCCCCAAACTAGAACTACCCCACACATCAAGATCTGAAAGACTATCTCCTGCTGAAAACCATTAAAAAGAGAGAGGGGGGAGGTCTTTTTTAATGTAAAATTTGTAGCTCTTATACCCTCTCTATTTTTTTAATTTTATGTTTGCTTGCACTTTTCTCTGTGCTACTAACCTGACCATATTGTTTTCTGTTTGGGGTTGCTTTGCATGCCATTCTTTCTTCTTGGCTGAGAGGCAAGTGGTTGCTTCTCCTCCTTTCTATGATTCAGGTGCCTCGCTCTTTCCTTTCCAGGTTCTTCCAGTTCTTTTAACATGTCAAACTCTGGAGATTTGTTCATGAGCGTGCAGTCACTCAATGGGGATTCTTACCAAGGGGCCCAGGTTGGAGCCAACGTGCAGTCACAGGTAGGGATCCATCGGATGTACTGCCAGTGGATGCATCAGGGTCAGAGGAAGGGCTTGGATCCTATTGGCTTCCCCCATTACTGTCCTAAGAGAGGAATTAAACACAACAACCATCAAATCCATCAAAATGAAACAAAAGAAAAAAACAGCAGGGGAAAAAATAAGGAATTTGCCTACATTTTGTGAATGCATTTGGCTCTGGCTTCATAGGAAGAAAATCAATATTTTGAATGAAAAGAATGCCAATTTGCTTAGTGGATTTTCTGGGAGAAGAGATCATATATTTATACACTGAGTCTATTGTTCAGTTTTCCATATTTTTATCTTCTACTTAGCTTAATAATAAGGAAATGTTGGTACATTGCTGAAGGGCCTTACTCCTATTTCAATATCATACCAAATCCTACCATCCTTTCTTATAAACCAGTTTCATAAGCAAGAGGGTTAAAAATTTAGTCAGAAACAAATGATTTACTATTGAGGCATTAGTTAGAATAGAACAGGTATTGCCATTATAGCCTCAAGAGTATTCATATTTTTTTTCTGGAATCTCATTCTACCTGTGCCTCATCTCATTTGGAATTCCCTATTACATCTCACTGGAGTTCTTAATAATATTGCCAACTATCCAAAAATGTCCATCTTTTGACAGTGCCGTTAAAATCAGTGCAGATTGTACTATTAGACTGAATGTGCAAAGTGCCTACAGCAATAACAAATAAGAGGAATGGATGAGCCTGAAATGCAAAGGGACTCACATAACATTGAAACTCACATAGATTCACTTATATCTTCAGTTGCAGGTGGCATTGAGAAATCTTGGGTTATGTGATTGATGAATAAATAATAGATTTAACAGATTAGGAAAAAGTTTCTTTCCTCCGCATAATTGGTTAGGCTGCCAAAGAAATTCCTGCTCCTTTTGTATATTTTCTTCTTCATCATTTTAAAATCCAGCATAATAGACTGTGTAGTCTATACACAGTAGATGGGGATAAGGATGGAAGGCAGCTTCACCTTTTACTCTTTAAAAAAATAATAGGGAAATCTGTGAACCAATACTCATATTATAATGACCTCCAAAGAAATCTTTCTTCTCTAATAAACATGTTCCTAATTCTTTCTTTGTTGTTGGTCTGTTTAGGTGGATACCCTTCGCCATGTTATCAGCCAGACAGGAGGATACAGTGACGGGCTCACAGCAAGTCAGATGTATAGTCCGCAGGGCATCAGTGTAAGAAAAATAGGCTTCCTTTTCTCTGTTTCTTCTTCTACTCCTTCTTTTTCTTTTTGTTCTCTTGCTCCCAATTATTTCAAAGCCATAGGGCTCAAAATGCCACTTAGTAGGACTTATCTTAGCTTTACCGTCACCTAGTTTATTGCTTTTGTATCGGTCCTGCCAATGGCAGAATTCTAGCTGCAAAAAAGTGGCAAGTGGGCAGGCTATGTACAGGCAGCTGGCGTCTACAGCTGTCAAACAGAATCAGCATTCACATGGCACCTGCGGCCACTTGTGTTCTGCTGAGAGGGGTTGCTGAACAGGTGACACCTAGTACAATGGCAGTAGGGTATATCACCACAAAGCAGGACCCAGACATTTCCAACAAGATGGCCAAAGGCTGAGGCCCAATTCAGCTCAACATGCCATCAAAAAATAGGATAGCTCTCTCTCCCACTCCAATCACTGTCAAAGAACAAAACAGATGACTACCTGATTAATAAGCAGGCTCATAATCATAACAATAATTGTTGTTATAATGCAAAAACTAAGGAAAGAAAAAGAAAGCTGGAGTGGAATGGACACATCTTCTACGTGTTCTGAGTTGTGCTGTCTGCTTGTGACTAGCATGAAAATTCATAGCGACAAGCTGTGTTTTATGGAGTGAAATTGATCAGACAGTCACAAGGAGAACCGAATGTAGATTTGGGACAGCAATCCAACTTCATTTCTCAGATCAATCATCCACCATCTCAATAGTGATGACAAGAAGACAAGAAGGCAGCCTGGAAAAGGAGGCTGCCACACACAATGTTGGGACTTCTTTCTACCAATTTTAAAGGTCAAAGAGGGAGCTCTATTCAAGGGGTGACCTGAAACTAGTAGAAGGATAAAATGTGCTTTGTTTCTTTGTTTTCATGCATGCCTTGGTCAATGCAAATGCCAACTTTGGGAAGGAGGGGGGGGAGATAATAGGTTTACAGGTTTCCTAACCATCTTCTCCAGAAAATAAAGGAATTCTATAGCCTTTAATAGTCAAAGCTTTGCTGAGCTAAACAAGACTTTTGTCAATGGACTGTGTGGGCATCACTGTGGGTGGGCATTCTCTATGAGCTTTTATCATTTTCAAACAAAAGCACCAGGGGTAAGATATTGTGTGAGGCAATCCATGATAACTGTTTGCCAAGACTACATATCTATCATTGTGTTCTTCATTTGTTTTCACCTCTACAGAATTGTAAGCAGAAAAATCCAGGTATTTAAATACTCAGGTTTAGAGGTCCACCTGTGCAAGTTTCCAAACAACTGTTCAGTCATGAGAATGTTTGGTTTTGCTTTGATGGTGGGGTATTGCTGAAGGTAGCATTATAACATAGTTGATTCAGAGCTATTCTACACACTGAAGATTCATGGGGAAGTTTCACACAAACAAGACAGACACATAGGCTGCCCACACAGCAGCCTTATTCACATATAAAATGGGAGGAAGGAGATTTAATGAGGCCCTCTTCTCATTTTTTTCTTTCATTTCATTTCTCTTTCATTCCAGATTGGTTTATTTTGGCAGATACGATTAATCCTGAAGAAAAATACCTAAAGTGAGGAACATACTCCCTTCAACCAGGGGCTTTTATGTTAAAATTAGATTTTCCCTCTCACTTTAGGTGAGTGAGGCAGACATGTAAACATGCCAGGCATAGCCTTCAATCTGTCAAATCAGCCTATACCTCTGTTCCTGCAGGCACTTTTCTTCTAGCCTTATTCCAGCCTTATTCTTCTAGACCAGTGGTTCTCAACCTTCCTAATGCCGTGACCCCCTAATACAGTTCCTCATGGTGTGGTGACCCCACTCAGTAGTGGGTTTCAATTTTTTTTACTACCAGTTCTGTGGGTGTGGCATATTTGGTGGGCGTGGCTTGTTTGGTGGGTGTGGCTTTGTGGTCATGTGACTGTGGGTGTGGCTTGGTAGTCATGTGACTGGGTGGGGGTGGCTAGGTGGTCATGATCCTAGTTCCCCGAGGATTCCCC
>JANHFM010004896.1:112785-129113 GCA_032468115.1 Grayia smithii | reverse complement strand
GGCCAGCATGACTAAATGCCAAAGGTGCACGGAACACTGTTACCTTCCCACCAAAGGTGGTCCCTATTTTTCTACTTTTCAACTGCTAGGTTGGCAGAAGCTGGGACAAGTAACAGGAGCTCAACCTGTTATGCAGGTAGGGATTCGAACCGCTGAACTGCCAACCTTTCGATTGACAAGCTCAGCGTCTTAGCCACTGAGCCACCACATCCCTTATTTATGTAGCAACAGTCAATGGAATGTATTTCTCTAATATCCATCTAATACATTCTTTCTCATTCTCACACTGAAGAATTTGAGAATGGATCTTTTGAAAAATTCCAGAATTATTTTTTTTTTTAAAAAAAGAACCCTCTCTGAGGTCTTCTGTATTTCAAATATAGAGATTGTTACTTTATTTGGCAGGCACCACCTTTAATATTTGAACATGTCATTGCCGTTTGCATCAACACACACTTCAGCGATTTCTTGAAATTCTGAAGGCTGACCAAATTCAACAGTCCATCCGGTTCATGATCAGAGCATCTTTTAATTTATCTTTCTATAAATGTTATCTAGGTCAATAACTGCCTTCAGGCAGAAATGTGCAGCTGTTGCTTATTTTCATTAGTCAACCAAAAGCATATGGCTCAAGTTTAGGCAGTTAGTTTATTTGTATTTTGCTTAATGTGGTGAAAAATATTCTATATTGCAATTTTATGTTGGAGAGCTGTCAAAAATAAAAATGGCCTGGCTGGGACGTATGCACTTGACAATAATGCTAGCTGAGGGAATAACTTTGAAAATAGTCGTATTTGTGGCAAGAACTGCCTGCCTGAAATTTACTCATATACCATTAAATTCCTTATCCCTAATCCCATTCGTCTTGCTTCTGCTGAAGGCAAGAAGAATCCCATACTATGAATTAGAATGGTATGGTGAATACTTGAAACTATTACAATATTGGGGGTCAAAATAGATAGGATGATGGATGTGGGTGTCCCATCACTGGAGGTTTTTAAAGAAGAAATTGGGCAGCCATATGTCTGAAATGTTTATGTTTATTGGACTTATATGCCGCCCTTCTCCCGAAGGACTCAGGGCGGCTCACAACAATAAAAACGAACAATAACAAATTGAAAGAATTAAACACTAAAAAACCATAAAACTTAAAACTACACAAAAAATAATTAAAAAACGGTAGTCAGCCATAGCCCGTTTGTTGAAAAATACCACGTCTTCAAGTCGCAGAGGAAGGAGCGAAGGTCGGGAACTGTTTGAGTAGGGGGGTCGATTACAAGATCTCCAAGGTCCTATCTACCACCAGCAAGGTTAGCAAAGAAGTTCCAAAACATGTCCAACAAATGTTGGAAATGTAATCAGACACCAGGCACATATTATCACAAGGCAAAGGCAAAGAAAAAACTGGGTGAAAATGCACACATGGTTAGAAAAAATGTTAAAGCAACATATAGGTTATAAGCCAGAAATATTTTTATTAGGCATAGCACCAGAAAAGTATGATAAAGGGAATATATACTTAATATTTCATATCTTAACAGCAGCAAGAATTGTATTAGCACAGCACTGAAAAAATGAGGAAATACCTACAGAAGAGAGTGTAATTAAAAAAAAAATACAAGATTGTGCAGAAATGGAGAGGTTGACATTAAAAATAAAGGATAAAGAAAATATGGAATATTTTCTAACATGGAACTTGTTTTATCAATGGCTTGATAATATATTACCCACTGACCTCCGGACAGCCTCAGACCTCCATTCTTTCCGCCGTGATCTGAAGACCTGGCTTTTTAACCAGCAAGGCTGATGTGTAGATTTTTACTGACTATTTTAAATTATAGTTATTTTAATCTTAATTTATATTGTGGGGGTTCATATTTTTAGTATTGCATTTATGTCATAATTTTTCGCACTTTTAAATATATTTTTTGTATCGTTGTGTGAGCTGCCCCGAGTCCCTCAGGAGAAGGGCGGCATATAAATGCAATAAATAATAATAATAATAATAATATAATAATAATAATAATAATAGTCAAGTCTATCACAATCCTTCTGAATCTTGAGTCTATCTTCCAAAGTGTTAGCAATTTCCCCCAGCTTGGTGTCATCTGCAAATTTGATGAATACCCCTTCTATACCCATATCCAGGTCATTTATGTCAGTAGAATCTAACCTGGAGGTATTATATATAATATAGTTCTTACCCAGACTAACCTTGATTCTGCTTTTCAACTGGATAATGGACATTCAAATGGGAGTGAAATACTTTGACAATAACAAAGTACTTGATTACGTTCCATGTGATATTTTGAACTGTATTCTCGTTAAATGTGGAACAGATGAACAGAACAGCTTCATTATTGTCTAGAAAAAGATTCTGAGAATGTTCAGTTGGGGTTCCTTGTCAAAGCAGAGGGAGATTTCAAACAAGACAAAGAAGAGGGAGATTTAAAATAGGATTTTCTCCTGAGCCTTGCAGTTTTCTGCATTTTCATAAGTGATGTTAATTAAGATGTGGAAGGAATTTTTACAGATTTACAGATGACATAAAACTTATAAAAAACATGGCTCCTGATAACTTCATGTAATCTGTTTGGCAATAGGACAGAAAGAAGTATTTTGCCTTTGGTTCCTTTCAAGATTTTTGGGTGGGAAGGCGTCTGACTTCCCCCTTGTTATACATCTGCTAATTTACAATAGTTCTCTTCATTTCATTTCATTTTCTAATATAATAATTTTAGGGTGCCACAAAAATGTTTTAATGAAGTGTTCATTATTCTCAGTTGCATTTCTATCAGCACGAGTATTTAGTCATTCCTTTGGTATACAAATGCAATGGGATCCAATGCATCCAAAATCTTTTTTGTTGAAAAAACTGAAGTCTAAAGATGGAACTTTTGATTAAGACATTCAGACAAGTTTTCATTATTTAGAAAAAATAAAATCTCTGATTCTTTGTTCTCTTTAAATTTTGCATATCAAATTAACATATTGATATCAAATATTAATTGTGACTAATTGTGTGCTTTTTTCTCAAGATTTAATGGCCATATCTAATACTGTAGGTGTTTGTGATGCTGAAAATGCTGTTAGTTCAAATCAAGATGTTAATAAATTATAAAATTTATAAATATTGCCAGTGGGTGGACAATAAACACATATCCCATAGAAAACTACAGAAGAGTGTAATGAATGTTTGAATATATTTACTAATTTTTTAATAAGAATTGACACAAAGTATTAAGTATTTTGGGATTTATATTCATTTTGAATATTTTATGCTAACCCAAATGCCCACCTATCAATATATCCAAAACATTTTTGTATAATGCATTCATATTTAACATTTCCAAGTAATTAGAAGTAATAATGAAGTGGTTTTCCCTCAGAGAGACCTGAAATTCTGTATACAATTTGGATACAAACATTTTAGAGGTGGGTATTTGGAAACAAGTTGTATGAATGAGAGAGAGTGAAAGAGCTGTATGTGCTTAGTCTAGAAACATCATAAACAGTGGCATATTGACATCAAAATAAATTCATGGTGTTTCATGATATCGTGCAAAGAGCTGCAACTTAGCATAAGTTAGTTACAATAATTGATAAGGTGCATACGTTAAGTCATTGCATGTTATTATTTGCCTTCTTTCAGGCACCCATGATTCTGACTGAGACATGACAATACTGTTGTAATACCTCAAGTAGAATAAGGCAATCCTAGATCTAATGTATGTAGTATGTTGCAAAAAAGAGCAGAAACTGCTTGATGATAAGATCATTTCCATGCCTGGTGGAGATTTTTAAGAGTTAGAGGATTCTGTAGTTCTGAATTTGTTGGAACTAGTTAGCGACATTACCACTTTTGGATCCTGAAGAATCTATGAATTTAAATCACAGCTCTGCTGGAATCTTTTATGATATCCTACAGTGTGAAGTGATAGTTGAAACCAAGACTGCTAGCTCTTAACTTACCTTAATTTTTATTAATCATAAGAAAGGGTATTCTGGTGATTTTTTTTAACAAAAGAACAAAATACTTCAGTAACTGTGAAGCAGAATTATATAAACTTTGAATTAAGCAGCTGTGGTGAAAATAACATTAATGCAACAATAATACACTTGTGTAAGTTTCATTATAACCCCATAATAGTGATTCTAATGTGCTTCAGCCTGTCATTTTCAATCTGTACTGCACACCTCTGCTGCTTTATGTATAAATAAGAGTGACTGAGAGTCATAGTTTCTTAATGTCTTATATTGCTTGCTAATTCCATGTCTGATACATGAAAGAACAGCCTGTAATACCATACCAAAGGCTGATGCTGTAGTAACAATAGACTGACACCTTTTAGATTTCTGTCACCCGAAGATGAATGTGAGAGACCAGCATTGACCTGCTGGTCCTGAGCAGCAGCTCCAAATAAGGGAGTGGAAGAAGAAGTTCACCCTGTTGCTGCTGCTGCTATGAAACCTTGTAGTGTGGGACACCTTGTTGTGATGGCCACTGATGGATTTCTTTCTCTCTCTTAGGCTAATGGAGGTTGGCAAGATGCTACGACTCCTTCATCGGTGACTTCCCCCACAGAAGGCCCTGGCAGTGTTCACTCTGATACCTCCAACTGATCTCCCAGCAATCCAGTATCCCCGGCTGCTCCCACCCTATACCAGGCAGAGGTGGGGGCAGAGAGGGGAGAGTTTTTTTCTCCTGTTGATGCCAGCAGGCTGGATTCAGAGCTGACTGGCCCACCCAACAGGAGTCTCCTTCTCTTCTCTCTTTGGGGATGCTTTTTCAGCCAGTCTGGACACTTCTTTATACTCTCTTCCCTTTCTTTTCTGGGTAGAAGCCACCTTTCCTTTCACCATCACCATTGCCTGTCCTCTCACAGCAAAATAATCAGAAGGAAAAAAAAACATCTGAAAGCATTTGTACTTATTATGTTATTGCTGTTGTTGTTGTTGTTGTTGTTTTTATCCCAGTGTCAATCCCTCCAACCTACCAGGTATCTGATTGTCTCCTCCCATTTCTCTGGTGTTCTCACTACCTCTTTTTAGGAGCCATCTAAGCTCTTCCCTTGGCACCATACCTCCTTCATACAAGACAATGATCTGTTCCTTTAAGATCCTGAATCTTTGGTGAGTTGCCTTTCAGGACAATCCCTGTTACAGTTTGGATAAATGCAATCCAGGTGCTGCAAGATATGGCCATAACATGCCACATGGTTACAAGATAGGAAACTGTTAGCAAAGCTACTCTTTACCATCCCTTCATGTCTCTTATCCACCCTAGACATGAACCTTGCCACTTCTCAATTTGATTGTTCCACACTTTCAGTGGAACTGTAATTAGGGCTGTGTGCATCATTCTTCATGAAGGAAATGCATAGTTTCTTAGTATAACATGATGCAAGTACAGTAAATTTGGGAAGTAATTTTTTTCCCCTAATTTGGGTTCTACAAATCACATGTTACTGATGCAGAAAAGATTTTCACATTTTCATTTGAAATGAAAACCATGTAAGAACAGAGCAATAAAGACCTGTGCATGGCACTGTGGTCTTCATTCTTACATCCTCTGATTTCTCAGCTTTATCCAAGCATCATGTGCCTGGATGCATCATAAACCTTAGATATTCAGAAAGGGAGTGGGTTATGTTCACAGTAAAGCTGCAGAAATTGCAAAATACCCACAGCTTTGTTACACTCCTAATTTACCAATATATGTTACACAGAGAAAGAAATCACTGGGAAATTACTTCCAAACTGCTAGAATATACAACTTGCACTGGTAAACATTTGGACCTTTGCGGCTTTACATATTATAATTTGATTATACATCCTTGCTAAAATTGTGGTGTTGCCCTAATTGTGAAAAAAAAATGACACTTCACTTCTAAACAAAATTTTTCCTGATAGAAAAAAAATTGATGGTTGGGATAATAAGGGGAGAAAATACATAAACAACTATTGAAAATGAATATTGGAAAATACATATTTGCATGGTGACCTTAAACAATTGCCTGTGCTCCAATACATTTCTCCAGAATAAGATGAATTGGGTTGCCTCCTAGTCTTGAACCTGAGGACTGATCTCCTTTCAGCAAAGCATGTTCAGGGGAACATCCCAGTGGATTGACTGTGTCCTCTGTGAGGGGTCTAGATAGAAAGGCCTAATAACCTAAACTGATCTGGGCTTAGTGATAACATATAAAAGTATCAGGCACCCATGTTTAAGAGCAGTGGCCACTGGTACATTCTCTGTCCAGGGCGATACTGATATTGCAGTGTAGTTACATCACACTAAGCTTTCTTGGCTCCAATTGTTATTATTCCATCCTGTCAATAGAAAAAGGGTTTTCTATTTAGGGTCACTGAGAATTCAAACTGATAAATAATCCAGATTAATTAACACAGATTACAAATAATTCTGTGAACAACATTAGCAATTTTGTCTGGAGTGGATTTCGAGAATTTGATGCTTCTTATTAGAAGTCCATGGCTCTCTTGGTCCATCTCCTCTTGATAACCTGCATATACCCAGAATTAAATCCAAGTAAATTGGAGGCACTGTAGAAAAGCAATAGATTTAGTGGAGAAACAAACCTTTCATAATTTTATTGTGATAGTTGATTTGAACAAAGGACTCACTTTTCAAAGCACTTTCCACCCTCCAAGTGAACATGCCAGAATGATTTCATATGGGTTTTGGGACTTTCTTAGCAAATGCAATAGCCATAACGAGCTCTTCCAGTTACTAAGCACATTAGAAAGGGTCCCAAAAGGGACATGGAGCAACTCAAGGCAAAATGCAGCCACCTCCCACAGGTCTAGGATGAATTTAAAGAAAAAGGCAACAACAAGAAGCAAATACTAGCTAAGAGTTAAAGACATAGCATCTACACAGTCTTTGTAATGAGATGGAAATGAGGAAGGAGATTGCAGAAGTAGGTAGAGAGGGCTTTTGGTGGGTGGTGTCTTATGGACAAAGAAATACATGCAAAATACAGTTGACCACATCAAGGGTGATACTTAACTTTAGCACATGAGGGGAAAATAATAGATAGCATTGCCTAATGTTTGGCTGAAATATACTTTTGCCAAATATTAGCTGCACCAGATCTTGGCCACATAAATCCAGACTACAACAAAGAATTGAAGTTTTTGGTGTCTCTGCTGCCATCTAGTGATCATGTGGATTCATGCAGCCAAGATGAGTTACCCTTGATGAAGGCCAATGTGCATAGACTTAAATATTTTTAATGTAATTAAGTGTAATTAGATTAGTTGCAATTAATTACATTAATTGTGTGATCTTTATCTAAAGTGTCTATCAGCAACTTTCATAGAGACCATTATATTGCTGTGATAAATGAAAATATGACATAGTCTCCTGGAAAACAGATTTTATTCAACTTCCATTTATAGATAGTGTTGTGCAGTGTTATTTATTAACTTCATTTCAAACTATTACCTGGACTGTGCAATTTGCATGGCAGACTACAGTTGTCTGGGAAGGAAAAAAGAGATGGAACTGCATTTATCTGCCTGTAACAATATATCTTTCTATTATGGTCTGTCATGGTATGGTACTGAACTTCTTAATGGTACATACACTGGTAGTAATTCTTTGCATATCCAGATTTACTATTTTTATTATAATTATGTAATACTGATATTTTTGCTTAAATGTGAGCTACCTTCTCATGGATTTGGTTCTTTATTTTCTGCCCAGAAAAACCCAACTTCGATACCAAAAACAAAAAAAAATTTAAAAAGTGCAGAAACTTAAAAAAAAGAATCCTAAAAAAGTTTTTAAAAAAATTAAAATATTCAATTCTTTCAGCTTTATTAACATTTTCCATTGTTTCTTGCGATTTGTGTCTTGTTCTTTGTAGTATTGATGATAATGAACATTTGATAATGAATGTTCTTGTATATTCAGATAAAGGAAAAACAAACCAAAAAAGCAGTCTGAATTTAATAATGTTTATAAAAATTTACCCTTGTAGCACGCATCAAAGGACAGGCAATCCCCATCCTGTCCTGTGGCAAAAAGAGCTTCATACCTGTATAGTTTTTAACACCAAGTTACCTACATTTGCTCTTCTTTGGTTTCCATTTTTAATGCATTTGTGAATTAGTTCAAGAATGGTAGACAAGTGTAGAGTTGTGCACATTCATTTCCTGTTACACAATGTTTTAAAAGAAGTGACAGTAATTCATTTTGTAAAACTTTTAACAATGGTTGGAATAGTGAGCATAATAGGTACACTTAATACTTTGTTTACTAACTTTGAATGGCAGAAGTGACATTTTCATTATCTTCTGCATAAATTTTAAAAGGGGCTTTTATTTTAGGCCCAATCCACTGATAGGTTCTCCAGCATAAGCCTCCCCTGAAACAAATGGAAGCTATGCAAGGGCTTCAGTTTTTTCAACATGGCTTATGCAGGATACTAGAGTCATCTCTTTTACTTTTATCTCTCTATCTCTCTCTCTCTCTTTGTCAAACTATGGCCTTGAAAACATATTTTCCAATTCCCTTCTTAAATCTTTTATTGCCTTTAAAGTGATGTGAAAAGCTTCTTTAGCAAACAGAAAAAAGATAAACTATTTTCCCTTAAATGTGCTTAGTTTATATAAAATCAACATTCTTGTTTATTGGTTGATGCCAATAAGATGTGTTGGGACTAGAGATCCTAGAATTTTCAACCAGAATAACCAACATCTCATGTAGCATACTTGGTAGCTGGAAAACTGCCTCTGGCTGAAGGCTGAAAATAAGACTTCAAGTGATGAGCAAGGTACTTGAAATACTCAACTTCCTGAAATTTATCTAACCTCCGTTCTCACCTGGCCTGCTTGACAGTAAAGATAGACTAAACTTTCTGAGGACTCCCACCTGGGGATGTCTGGCTGCTTGGTTTTCCTGAACAGTTTTGAGAAGGCTAGAGAAGATCCACATCAACTTTCTTCATGGAATATGAGGACGTAGAGCATTGCTTTTACTGCCCATCAGGTTGCCATCAGGTGATGAGCAGTGTGTACCAAGATGCAATATTTGTGCCCTTTTAAGCAAAGATGATTTGACCTACTGTGGTGGCATAGTAGAATACTATGCAGGCTAATTCTGCCCACTGCCAGGAGTTCAATTCTGACCGGCTCAAGATTGACTTCACCTACCATCTTTCCAAGATTGGTAAAATGAGGATCCAGATTGTTGGAGGCAATATGCTGACTTTGTAAACTGCCCAGAGAGTTCTGTAAAATGCTATATAAGTATATAAGTCTAAGTGCTACTGCTATTGCTACACAGGAAATTATAGATAATAAGGTGTAGGGTTACTGTTGCCAGAAGGGTGTAGGCAGGGGTGAAATGCTACCAGGTTTGGCCTGGTTCGCTGAACTGGTAGTAAAAAATGTAAAAAAAAAACAAAAAAAAGTTCCAATGATCGTGCATCGCTCAACTAATCTTCGGAACATTTTTTTTACTTTATAAGCATTTTTTTTTACTACCGGTTCTCCATAACCCGAAGTTAAAAATGCTTTAAAAAGTAAAAAAAAAAAAATTCCAATGATCACACGTCGCTCAGCTAATCATAGGAACTTTTTTTTTTTACTTTTTAGGCATTTTTTTAGTACCAGTTCGGGTGAATCAGTATTAAAAAATGCTTTAAAAAAGTTTTTGAAAAAAGGCTCTGACGATCACAGCTATGCCACGCAATCGTTGGAGCCTCTTTTTCCCCCACTTTTTAAAGCATTTTTTTACTACTATTCAGTTGAACCGGTAGTAAAAAAATGCTTTTAAAGGGTTAAAAAAAAAAGGTTCTGACGATTGCACAGCACAGATGTTATAATCGGAACTTTTTTTTTACTTTTTTAAAGCATTTTTTACTGCATATTTGCCCGAACCAGTAATAAAAAATGCTTTTAAAAAGTTTTTAAAAAGGTTCCCACGATTGTGCGCCACAGCAGATCGCACACACCCCTGCACTGTTCTACTTACTTTCCCAAGCCTCCTTTTGGTATGCACTGCACATGCATGTGCATAGTGTACATTTGGCGCACAGCGTGCATGCGCAGCCAGCGAACTGGTAGTAAACCGGTTCATATTTCACCACTGGGTGTAGGGTTATTGTTTGCTACTTTCCAAGATGGCAGATGATGGAGGAGGTACTCATCAACATTTGCCTGGTCAGTGCAACAATTATGTTCTTTATGAAGTGAAAGTGCTCATTCTTTTTGTCACAGCCAATCTTCCTTGCCACCACCAGACAATGTGAACCAGCATTCTGCTCTATTGCTTGTAATTTCCCTCCCTTTCCCATGTCCTGTTTTTCTGTGCAAAAGTAAGTTTCAGGACTCTCTTGGGGTATTAACCAAAGCTACTGTTCTGCCAGCTGTTCCCCAGTCATGCATGTATTTAGAAAGGAGAACCAAGAGTGGTGGGCAAGCATACTGGAAATTACTAGGCAAAGGGTGTCCCCTTGTGCCATCAATCATCACTTACAGTCTGTACCACCTGCCCACCAAGGGAATGCTCATAAATGCAGTCATATGTTTAAAATACCATCTAGTCAGATCTCTTTATTGGTACTATATTTTTGAGATTAAACAGTAGATGAAATGTACTATTTCATCCTGTCTTCTTAAATACTTATCTAAATAACTTTCTGGGAGATGCTCGTCAATCTTAATTCAAGGACAACCTTGGTCCACAATTAAGCCTGATTTGCTAGTACAATTCTTGCTATTTTCTCTCATTTCTCTCAATTATCAGTACCTTTGTTAAAGAATCATTAATGAAGGAATTATCATAGTGGGGAACAAAGCAATAACTAAAATCAATTATGAAAGAAAGTATGAAATTTCAATGCCCTTGCTGTTCAAAAAGCACTTTGCCATCACAACTCCAGTTTGGTGGATTTTGGAACGCTGAGACAATTGTGTAAATATTACTAAAGAGTGCCCCATAATCAGGGCCAAGGGCTAGGGTAACTAATTGCATCATTAGCATCAAGGATATGCTCCCTTATCTCTCAGTTCAGAATGAGAGCAAAATAATTAGCATTATTTGTCCTCACTGCCATAATGGGTTAAATCTGATTAGCTACCTCGTGATATGACATCATCACATGTAATGTGATTCCTGATTTGCTGAGCCAAAGATGCATTCTTCTATAGCCTCATTTTTCAGACTATAAAAGTAGAAGAGGAAAGTTCCTGGAAAGTTACAGAGTTCAGAGGTTTTGCTGGGGGAAATGCATGTTGCTTTTTCAAACCAATAAAAACTGTTCTGCCTCTACTTCTTCATTCAACAATGTTACAACATGTACTTACTTCCAATGAGACATTGTAGGGCAAAATTGCATTCTGTATACAATGTTGAAAACAATGTTTGAATTGGTTTTGGTGGTTTGTTTTGGATTTTAGGATTTTTTTTTCATCAATGGGGGAAAACAGTTTCTAACTGCCCCCATGTTGCTGAAGTTTTGGAGACTTTCTTCCCATTTTTTATTTTCAAAGAAAAGGGGAGGATAGACAAATTGCATCTGTAGTGCATCCAGTTCTTTCCTAGTAAGGCTTTTAAGATAACAGCCTTGATATTATTTAATCCTGAAAAAGCATCCTTTCTAATTTCAGATTTAGGGTCACACAGCAAAGGAGTAGCAAACCCAACCCACAACACCCCCCCTCACCCAACTACCAATAATTATGGGGACTGTATTTTTAAAAATGGGAAATACAAAGTTACAGGGATCTCTTTGCTCCCTTCCAAAAGTTATAGGCAAACTCCAAAAAAAATCTCATTTGAGTTGCACATACCTGCACTCTGTTGTTTAGACAGAGACTAACAAATGTCTTCTAACTACAAGGAAAAATATCTGATAATGTTGAGTCAGCAGATTTACAGACCTGGGCTCATGTCTAAAAGACAAATTGTATGCTCTTTGGATCTACAGTACCCTGAATCGAATTATTTGTAGATTTAAGATAATCCCACTCCACCTTAGTGTTTTCTGTTTTTACTATACCTTACCAGAGAGAAATCTCAAACTGGTAAAAGTATATTGCTGTGCAATTCACACTGCATGGAGAAAGCAGTGTCTAATCCAAATTCTCATTTCTTCAAAATGTTATCTTTTTGACTGATGGCCATTGCTTCTCAAAAAGAATCAGGGAGTCAAAGTGATAGTGCTTTCAAAAGTGATATAACAGGAATCAGTCAAAACTTATCCTGCAGCAAGGAAGAATCCAAGGCTCAGTCTGGTAGGAGGGATTTATAGGACTGGATTCATTTAGGAAATAAAATTTGATATATGATTCAATATTTCAAAAACTGAATCTGTAGAACGATGGATGGCAGCACTGTTCTTTCTTTATTTGCAAGGTATGATGAGGTTTTCACATCACTCTTTGCATTGGCCTCTTATTTTTCCTATGCAACCTTGTTTGCATAAAGCTTTTAACATATAATTACCATTATTATCAAAATGTATCACAAAATGCATTGTTTGTTCTTAATCAGGATGCCTTTTGTTTCTTGCAAAGATACCTTGTATTTTCAATTGCTTTGTCTTTTCTTATGTTTCCAATAATTTCTCAATATTAAGAAATATTCTCTTTGCTTTGATTTAGATCAAGTTTTCTGCTCCCTTAAAAATAAGGCCTGTATCTTTTGGATCTCCATTGAAACTTTTCTGTTTTATAATAATACTAACAAGATGTAAGTTTTACAGTCTCCTGATTTGTATTGCTACTGCATATTCCAAATAAACAGTTTCTTTTGTTGCAAAAACTGGTGTATATCTTGTACAGAAAAAACTTGTCTTCATCCTAAATTCTTTTTTTAATATATATTCCCTGATATTTTGTTTTATCAGCAAGAGTAAAATACAAAACAAAAAAACAGAAAAACATACATCCAACACTATAAACAATAACAAATGTGTATAAAAAAGGAAAAAAAATGACCCAAATGTCAAATAAATCTAACATTAAATATAAAAAGTCCACCAAGGCTAGATGCTAAAAAGAATATAATTTTAAAAAACCTCTGATGCATTCTCCTCCCCTTACATAATGGGTCTATAAATAGTTATAAGTTTTTCTATCATTATTTAATAAAAAATATTGTATTAAATAAACAAATATTCCAGATGGGAAAATCTCAATAATCAGTAATCAATAATAATCAAATCAGCCCAACATCTAATCATACTATATATTTGAAAAAACTTTTTAAAATCTTCAAATCCCTCTGTTAACCATCTGTTATTGTATTTTAACATGTAGAAAGTCCACAAATGGCTTTCAACCTCTTATATAGTTGTCCAGTCTATTGTCTCTTATCAAGGCTGTTAATTTTGCTACAGTCATTCAGTCAGTTTTAAAACCCACTCTTCAACAGTCAACATTTCTTTTTCTTTCCAATGCTTAGCGACTATAATTCTCACAGCTGTCATCATGTGAAGAAATAGCACCCCAAACTGCTTTTCAACCAGTCCTATTTATAATACCTAAAAGAAAAACTTCGGGTTTCATTAATATTTGTGTCTTAAATATTTTCTGCATTATCATTATTATGTTTATCTAACATGATTTAACATGTTTACAAGATGACCACATATGATAAAATATAGCTGGATTTTGAATGCATTTTTAATACTTGTTGAAATCCCTCTATACATTTTTGCTAATCTGTCTGGGGACAAATACCAATGATACACCATTTTGTAAAAAAAAAAAAATCAAAATGTAATTCAAAGTAAATTTTAAACCATTAGTCCATATATTCTCCCATTTATCTAGGGTTATGTTGTATTGAAAAATTTTCACCCATTTTACCATGCAATCTTTAACATATTCATCTGCCAGATTCATTTTAACATTTTATATATTTTAACATTTTATATATTTTAGCAGACAGATGGTCATCTGCAGAATATAAATTCAGATTTAGATTTAGCTCCTGTGAAAATGAAACTTTTTTAAATCTTTCAAAAATTCTGCAATAATCACAAACAAATTCTTCATTTACTAGTTATTCTTTTGTTTTTATCTTAAGTTCCTCTTCTTTAAATATCAATAAATTCTGATAGGTCATCCATTACATTCCAATAGCATCTCCTTTCTATGTAGCATTTTATGGAGTGATAGCCAGAGTGGCACTTTGTCAGCCAATCTTCTTTTATATTTCCAACATTCACGCCTAATCAATTACCTAATAATACAATTCTTAAAACAAGATTAACTTTTACTTTGTCGTGCCACAAATAAGCATGCCACCCAAATCTCAAATTTAAGGTCTAAGAACCTTAAATTTTTCAAAGTTACCCAATCTTTTAGCCATAACAAATAACAAGCATCATAATACAATTTTACATCCAGCACACCAAGATCTCCTCTTTCTTTAGAATCCTGTTAAAGTTTATATTTAATTCCAGGTTTTTTATTTTATCAAATAAATTTAGGTTTTCATTCTAAATTCTTAATCAATTTGATAATTGGAGAACAAATACAAGACAGAGAGACCCTATAATCTTCCATGATACCTAAGTGATCCAGGAAACTACAGACCAGTCAGCCTGACATCAATACCCAGGAAAATCCTGGAAAAAAAATAATCAGGCAGCAGATTTGTGCTCATCTAGAAATTAACAAAGTGATTGTCAGAAACCAACATGGGTTTGTTGAAAACAGATCTTGCCAGTCAAACCTTTTTGTTTTCTTTGATAAAGTGACTGAATTAGTGGATGAGGGAAACACTATGGATATGATATACTTTCCTTCAGGAATGCATTTGACAAAATAGATCACAACTACTTCTTGGTAAGATAGAACAATGTGGCAGACAGTACCACCAACAGATAGATTTACAGTTGACTGATCAACCTCACTCAATGTGCAGTCCTCAATGGAACTACATATACATAGAGAGAAACATGCAGTGGGGTATCTCAAGGTTCTATTTTGGGGCCAGCTTTTCAATATCTTCATAAATTATCTAGATGAGGGGACAGAAGAAGAGCTCATCAAATTTTCAGATGACACCAAACTGGAATTGCTAATATTTTGGATGATAGACTCAAGATTCAAAAGGATCTTGACAAATTCGAGCATTGGGCTCTAGCTGACAAGATGCAATTCAGTGGTGAGAAATGTAAGATCCTGCACTTAGGCAGGAAAAACCAAAAGCACAGGTATAGAATACTGGGTCAGCAGTAGTAGCTGTGAGAGGGATCTAAGTATCCTAGTAGATACTTAAGTATGACTTAAATATCAGCTAGCAATGTGCTGCAACTACCAAAAAAGCCAAAGCAATCCTAGGATCATCAACAGAGGGATAGCATCAAGATAATGAGAAGTGATAGTACTGCTTCTTACTGCAATAATGAGGCCAAACTTCAAATACTGTGTCCAATTCTGATCTGCATGATACAAAAAAGATGCTGAGACCCTAGAAAGAATGCAGAGAAGAGCAACTAAGATGATAAGGAATCTGCAGAATAAATTGTATGAGCAATAGTGAAGGGATATAGGTATATCTAGCCTAAGAAAGAGAAAAATCAAGGTTGACATGATAGCTGTCTTCTGGTACATGAGACACTGTCACAGAGAAGAGAGGGTTGTGTTCTGACCTAGGCTTCCTTAAAAAGTAAACAGCACAAACTTAGTCCCGGCAACCTCTTTAATTCAAATGGCTGTGAATTATTGTCATTCCCAGTCTGAAAGTCTTCTCAAACAATCTTATCAGGAGAGTGTTTACAAACACTCACCTTATCTCCCTTGGAATGCTGCCAAAGAACTAATTGCCAAATGCAGGGCAAGGCCAAACTTAGCACAGAGTCAAACAGAGCTTTTACTGACCAGATGAACTAATTGCTTCCTGAAAAAACTCACGTCACATTTGCTTCTGTTTTATGTATTATGGGAGGGGCCAAACATCTCAAGCCTTACTCCCAAGTTGACCGTTTTCTTAATTGTTCCTGTCTTCTGGCAGCTCTGCACATGTGCACACAGGGAACAGGCTCACACTGTTCTTCTGCCTAGATGATGTCAGACTCTGGAGACTCCGGAGGCAGCAAAGAACTACCAATGGCCTTGGCCCCCTTTCTGCCTCCAACTCAGAGCCTTCATCCAAGCCTTCCCCAGACTCCAGAACTGGCCGATGTTCCTCTCCAACCTCCAGACTGTCTGACTCTGCTGTCAGCTCTTTTGGCCGCTGGCGGGCCACAACAGGTAAGCTAAAATCAGAGATGGGTTTCAGCAGGTTCTGACCAGTTCTGGAGAACTGGTAGTGGAAATTTTGAGTAGTTCAGAGAACCGGT
>JANHFM010004896.1:70098-80342 GCA_032468115.1 Grayia smithii | reverse complement strand
GTCGGTGCGCCCACAGAGAATGCCCTCGCTCTGGGCACCACCCGCCGACATTGTCTGGCTGATGGTACCCTGAGGAGTGCAGCCCTGTGTGAGCACACCGTATATAACTTTTTGGGTGTCTTTTGTAACTTTGAATGTTCATTAAACATTCATTAAATGGCTGGTGGTATCTCGAAGACTACCTATACCTATACCTATACCATTCCATTTGTTTAATTGTATGTGTATTTTTTTCTCTTAAAGTTGCAAAGATTTGAATGTAAATGAATTAACTGCACAGCCCATTATGTGAATATACATATGTTATCTTAATGTTGTATTAAGAATGACTAGTCATAAATATTTTTATTGTTTATTTTCTGTAATTTTTCTCTTCCTTCACTCCCCCTCCCCAACCAAGAAACAAACAAACACATAAAAAGGGATTCTCAAAAAGGAGACCATATTAATAATTAGAGGCCAACCTAGGGGAACAACCTGGCTAGGAACCCAGATTCCTTTTATCCCCCTACCTATCATCTAGTTTCAGGTAAACCTAGTCACTATATAAAGTCTCTTAAGGAGCCTGAGAAATAAGGTAAATTGTTCAGACAACTTTTTTGGTCCAATTGTGTGTTTTCTCATATTTTTTACTTAATAGCCAAGGAAGTCATTATTCTCTGTGTATAGAAAAACCTGCAAGCAAGGAAGCTTTTTCTGAGCACTCATACATTGTTCAAAGGCGTTTTGAAATAGTGATAGAAGCCAAGGAATGGAGTAAACAAATCGAAGAAGCTGTTTTTTGTTTTTGTTTTAATATTCTTGTTTTGTCCGAAGTATAGCAAAGGATGTTTAGCTATTTGCACTTGTCACTGACCATAATAATTCTCTTGTGTTCTATTTAGATATTTGAAGTCAGTATTTCCAAGTGAATGTTGGTTAAATCTTGCCATTAGTGCAAATACATATATACATAGAGTATAGAACATCAGCCAAAACGCTTATTTGTTGTTATCTGAATTATTAATAATATAGTATAAGACAATTATGTTGTTATGTTTTATATTATGTTGTGTTACAATCATGACATATCAGTGCTGTTGAATAGAAAATAGAATGATTAACGTTTGATTAACGTTTCTGAGGCCACGGTAGGAATGATCAGTGTAAAGACTGTAATGAACGAGTACAGGGTGCTCAATTAATAAAGGCCTTTGATGCTGCCAAAGGCCAATTAACTCATTAGTTTGCTGATGTGGCTAAATCAAACTGTCCCTGCCTCCCCTTCTTTTCTAATTAAGCTCTAGCTTCTCACCTTGCTAATGAGCTTCCTACATATTTGCATACAAAAAAAGATAAAGAGACGCTCATCTCTTTCTCAGTGTATAGCTAATATCTATTATAATATTTAACCTTTGCTTATTGTGGAGGCACATCTGTTCCAGCAGATGGAAGAAGATTTGCTATTGGTGGGATATGAACCACTGGCGGTACCACCAGCATCATTGAAATGCATGGAGGCTGTCCAAGAATTCCGTTCACACACATTCATTCTGGTGTTTTGAGACAGGGTTTTCATGACTTTCACACAACTGAGCCTGTGAAGGGGGTCAGGTACATGTTTAACTGACTTATAGAAAGCTTCTGTTTGGCAACAGACTGAGGGCCAGGCTTGCAACTTGGTGGCTTCACAGAGAAGCCCACAAATTCTTTTGATTTTTTTATTAATGTTAGTAGTTCACTAACTATTTAAATGAAAGCTGCCTTTTCTGTGTTGTCTCTTGGGAATTTCCAGATCAGCTAACTTTTGTACACACACAATCCCTGTTTTTTCCACATTCAGGAAAATAAGTCAAGACTGTCCTCAGCCAGATGTCCATTTATTTTAGCTAACATCTCAGAGATGCAAGTTCTTTGATGACCTTATCTGGGCATGATAGCTAAGGAGGATTGGGCCTGGTTAGTTGTTAGATTTGGTGCAGGATAAAGAGAGATGCCACAGTGATGGTCCGTTCAGCACCTTTATTACCGAGGTTCAGAAAAGAAGTGGCTGGCAGGCTGCCGGTGCTCAGCTTATATAGAGCTCCGGCAGCCTAGCCGGCCAATGACAGACATTTAAGTTTCCTGCCGCTTGATCAGCCAATCAGCAGCGGGTATGCAAAAGAAGGGGGATGTACTAGGACATAACACCCCTCCCCTCCTAGACAGAGCATTGTACAATCACATGGAAATGTTTGTGATGTAGTCGCACAGGTAGGCGGGGCACCGTACAGTTCTACTGGATCTACGTGGTTCATTCGCTCCTGGGATTTCGTTCACGATGGCTGGATCTTCAGTTCCTCTGGGTCCTGTATTAGAACCTCCTGGAACTCAGCCGTAGATAGTGCTGTTTCTGGCCTAGCACCTCTGGCTTCCCTTGGTGGATTATTTGGTGGTTCTTGACTAGCGTCCTTCTGGGGTCGGCATGGAGGATTACGATGATGGATTTCCATTCTCAGATCGTCTGCTACTGGTGACATGCTTCTCAGACGAGGTCTGCTGGACACAGGTAGGTCTTCACGTTCCCCCTCCGGGCTTGAGTTAAGGTCGTTGTTGTTGTCAGGTAGCAGGACAGGTTTGCTGATCTCCGGCTGGTTTCCTTCAAGTGGTCATCTGGCTCATCTTGGGTCTGGTGCATCCTCCTTCTCTTGGTTCTCGATGTTTCCCCACCTCCGGCGGAGTTGGTTGATATGCCTTTTCCATAGCTGGCCATCTTCCAACTCTACCTGGTAAGACTTGGGGCTGGTAATCCCCTCAATTTTTCCTCTTACCCATCACGGGGGGCCATTGTGGTTTAAGGTGAACACTAGGTCCCCTAGTTTGAATGTTCTGTGTGGATGGGTTGAGTCCAGTGGTGTTTCAGGGCAGTATTGAGGGTGTAGCCAGTCCAGTTGTAACCTCAGCTTCCTGCCCATTAATAGTTCATCTGGGCTTCAGTTGGTGGTAGCATGGGGAGTGATGTGTTGGACCAGTAGAAATTTATCAATTTTATCTTGCCAGTCCCCTGGGCCCATCCTGGTGAGGGTCTCCTTTGTTAATCTCACCATCCTTTCAGCCAGACCATTTCCGGCCAGGCTATAGGGTGCCATGAGGGGGTGTTGAATGCCCAGTTCAGCTAAGAATGTTTCCATGCTTTTAGCTGTCAGTTGTGGCCCATTGTCTGATACTAAATGTCAGGTAGTCCATAGGTTGCAAATACTCGCCGTAAGGCTCTGATTGTGGCTTCCATTGTGGTCAGTGACATCGGTATTACTTTGAGCCAATTGGAGTATGCATCCACCATTATCAGGAATGATTTTCCTCCCATGGGGCTGGCAAAATCAATGAGTATCCTTGACCATGGGCCTTTTGGTGTCTCCCATTCTTTCGGCAGTGATCGAGGGGGTGCTGGGTGAGTCTCCTGACATGGCGTGAATGTGGCAACCCATTCAGTAATGTCCTGGTCAAGCTCGGGCCATCACATGTAGCTTCGTGCCAGCAACTTCATTCAGATGATTCTGGGGTGTCCGATGTGTAATGTCTCTAGCGTTTGTCTTTGTAATATCTTGGGGATTATCACTCTTTCCCCCCAAAGTTAAACAGCCCTTTATCGTGAAGATTTCTTTCTGTTTAGTGGCGTATAAGCGGTATTCTTCTCCTACTTGGCCCTGTGGTGTCCTGTCTTTTCTCGTGTGTTCAGCGACTTCATTTGATGTCACCGGGCAGTTGTTTCCCGCATTGATGAGGAATATGCTATGTGTTGGTGCCAGGTCGATCACTGGTTCGTCAATGGGGCATCTACTGAGTGCGTCTGCATTGCAAATGGACTTGCTAGGACGATGTAACAGTTGGTAGTTGTACCCCGATAGGAAGATTGACCAGCGAGTCATCCTTGGGGACATGAATGCAGGTGTCTGTTGGTTTCCCACGAGTAGACCTAGCAGCGGCTTATGATCAGTGATTAACTTGAACTTTCGGCCGTAGAGGTATTCGTGGAAACGCTTGGTGCCTGCGACGGAGGCTAGTGCTTCTTTGTCTATCTGGCTGTAATTCCTTTTAGCCGATGACAGGGTCTTGGAGTAGTATGCTATGGGTGCTTCTGTATTGTTGTGAAGTCTGTGGCTGAGTACCGTGCCAACTCCATATGGTGATGTGTCACAAGTGAGGACAAGTGGGGGGGTTTCACTGTATTGGATCAATACACTGTCTGATGACAAGAGGTCCTTTACCACTGTGAATGTGTGGTCCTCTCTCTTCCCCCAGGTTTAAGAGGATGCCTTGCCCAGTAGCCGGTGGAGTGGTTCAGCAACGGTCGCCTTCTGTTTTAAGAATATGCTGTAAAACTTTAGCAATCCTAGGAAGGCTTGTAACTCCTTTTTGTTTTTGGGGGTTGGGGCCTCTTTGATTGCCTTGATTTTCTCATTTGTGGGGTGGATGCCAGACCCATTGATTAAATACCCCAGGAACTCCACTTGGTTAATGCCAATTTTATACTTTTCCTTTTTTACCCTTAATCCTTTCTTGTGGAATTGGCTCAGTGTATGTCTGAGCCTTTCCAAAAGTTGGGCTTTGGAGTTCCCGGATATTAGTCAAAGTATGGCATCACTCCTGGAATGCCTTGTAACAGGTGTTACATCATACTTTGAAATATTCCAGGGGCAGCGCTGACTCCGAAATGGAGTAGGTTACACTTAAACGCTCCCCTGTGTGTGACTATTGTTTGGGCCTCCACAGTGTTGGCATCCACAGGTAGCTGATGGTATGCCTGTGCTAAGTCTAATTTAGCGAAAATGTTCCCCTTGCCCAGGGAGTGCAACAGATGTTGCACTACTGGAACCGGATACGCGCTCTGCTGTAGTGCCTTATTTATGGTGCACTTATAATCAGCGCAGATGCAAATCGACCAGTCTGGCTTCATGGAAGTGACTATGGGGGTCTCCCACGTGGCATGGTTGATCGGTTCAAGGATACCCTGGGAAATTAATTTATCTAATTGCTCGTCGACCTTGTGCCAGAGAGCAAAGGGAACCTTAACATTCGAATCAAGGTTAAAGGAGATGGGTTTGCCCCTGAATTTACCTGGTGCTTACCTATAAAGCCCTACATGGCATTGGCCCAGGGTACTTGCAGGACCACTTTCTGCCATCATCCCACCACCCTGTGTGCTCACATAGGGTTGCACTCCTCAGGGTACCATCGGCCAGCCAATGTCGGCAGGTGGTGCCCAGGGCAAGGGCGTTCTCTGTGGGAGCACCAACCCTCTGGAATGAACTACCCACCAACCTCTGGACTGCCCCTGACCTCCATTCCTTCCATCGTGATCTGAAGACATGGCTTTTTAATCAGATCTGCTGATGTGATCCAGTCTTTTAATTTCTTTCTGTTTTTAATTGTTTTTTAATCTAAATTATTTTAATTATCATAATTATGTATTGTCTTTTTAATGTTTTGTGAGTCACCCCGAGTCCCTTGGAAGAAGGGCAGCATATTAATAATAATAATAATAATAATAATAAAAATAATAATACCTAGGCTTCCATCAAATACATCCTGGAATTCCTTGAGTAGTTTGTCCAGGCCGTCCACCTGGATCTTGTGGATCCCTGTGATGCCCAGGCCTAGGGGCCTGAACCACTCCATGCCTAGCAGGGTTGGACAGACGCTTGAGATGACTGTGATGGGAAGAGTGCCATTGAATTGTTTGAATTTGATCTTGACTTCAGCTCTGCCAAGGACCTGGATGATGTTCCCTTGGTAGTCGTTCAACCAAATTTGTTGCGGTTTGAAGTGGTTTTTCTTTAAGCTTGGTTTGAGGTGTTTGAGTTCTTGCCACACCATGATGGTAAAGTATGACCCAATGTACTTGGAGAAAGCCCATGACGCCAGCCGTCCTGCAAAAAACGGAGAACTTGGACAACTGAAGCACCCACTAGATCAACGGACAGTTGACAACACCAGGAACAGAACGCCCTCCAAGTGGCAGGATAGATACGATTTGTTGCGGGGCGTTGAGCCACCTGGATAATGTCAATAATATCATCTGGAAGATGATCTGCCCTCAAAACGTGCCGAACAACTACCAGTCAGTCAGCTGTAACCACTGTAGATCTGGGTGCCGCAAGGACCCCTGGCTGAGTGCCATCCGTCGGGATCCTCCACGGTGGGGCGACCGACAGTGACTGAATGTTTGAGGGGCTGCTACATAGTGACTGAAGATCGGTGAACCAAGGGTGTCTGGGCCAGTGGGGAGCCAGAAGAACCACCTCCGCACGTTCCTGCAATAACTTCCTGATGAACCTGGGAATCAGGGAGAAGGGTGGAAAGGCGTATAGAAGGCCGTGAGGCCAAGGGTGACACAGGCCATCCACTCTCTCTGCCTGAGGGTCCGGGAAATGAGAGTAAAACTTTGGAAGTTGGGCGTTCTCCCTCGACGCGAAGAGGTCCATCTGCAGAGAACCGAAAATGTGCACCAATTGACGGAAAATGTCCGGCCGCAGATGCCATTCAGCCTGATCCAAAGTACGATGACTAAGCCTGTCCGCCTGGGTATTGGATACCCCCAAGATGTGTTCTGAATGCAATGACTCCAGATGGCATTCAGCCCACAGACCCAGGCGACATGCCTCCAGCATGAGGGATCTAGAACAAGTGCCCCCTTGACAATTCACGTGGGCCTTCACGGTAGTATTGTCGTGAGGACGAGCACATGGGAGTGAAGGACCAGGTCACGGAAACTACGGAGGGCCAAGTATACAGCTCTCAGCTCTAGCCAATTAATACTGTGTACCAACTCCTGAGGAGACCACTGTCCTTGCGCTACCTCAGCTTGAAGATGCCCCCCCAACCAAATTGGCTAGCATCCATAATGATTGTAATCCTAGGGGGTTCAAGAAAATACTCCCCCTTATCCAAAGCCGCTGACCACCACCAGGTGAGAGAGCGCAAAACCTCAGGGGGAACACTGACCTTAGCCCTAGAAGCCCACTTTCCCACCTTCTGGAAAGGAAGTAGGAACCACCTACAACCTGGCCCACAGGGTAACCTTGATGGCGGAAACCATCTTCCCTAACAACGTAGATAAGAGAGATAGCGAAACCCTCTTTTCCCTGCAGACTTGCTCAACTAAACCCCGAATACTGGCCTGCCTGTCAGGGGAAAGGAAAACCCTCCCTTCCAAGGAATCTATAACAACCCCTAAATGTGACAAACAGGTGACAGGCACCAAATAGCTCTTTTGGGAGTTAACAGAAAAACCGTGTTCCTGAGGACAGGAAATCATCACCTGGACATCCCAGAGAGCTAACTGCTGGGAAGAAGACTGTACTAAAATATCATCCAGGTAGCACTGCACACGGATTGGGAGGGCCCTGAGATGGGCAGCTACCACGGCCAAGACCTTGGCAAAGGTGCGAGGAGCTGAAGACAAGCCGAAAGGCAAGGCACGGTATTGGAAGTGTCTATCAGCATAACAAAACCTGAGAAACTGAGGTGATCCTTAGCAATAGGAATGTGTAATACATCTCAGTGAGGTTAATCGAGCAGAGGAGGTCGCCCCTCTGGACACCAGCTAAAATATAATGCAAAGAATGCATCTTAAAGCGTTGATAAACCACATAGCGGTTCAGACGGCTAAGATCCAAAATAGGTCTCCAACCCCCCGACGATTTAGGAACTAAGAATAACCGGGAATAAAACCCCTGACCTTGCTGAGCCTCCGGCACCCCCTGGATGGATCTAATATCCAACAGGAGCTGGACGGCTTCATCCATCAAGCCTGCTGGGAGAGGTTAGAAGAAGCTGGGCAACAAATAAAGGACGTCGGAGGGGTAGAGACGAATTCCAGGGATAAACCAGATCGAACAGTATCCCTGACCCCAAGCATTCGTAGTAATTTGGTCCCACCGATCGGTGAAAAACCCCCCCAATTTGCCGCCAATGAGCCAATCAGAAGACTGATTAATGCTGGCGATGGTAGGGACAGCCTCCTCCCCCTCGAAAGGGCCACCTAACCGAATAAGGCTTACCTCTGCCTGATCTATCCTGCTGGCCTCTCTGTCTGGCCCCTGAAGCCAGAGAAAACCTGGCCGAAGCCCCACCCCACCTCATCGGGTTGACGAGGAAGGGACCGACGATAGACACCAGAGGAACGGAAGTCAGATCTTCTATGGGCAAACGCTAGCACCTTCCGCTTGTCCCGTGTCTCCGTGAGCAGAGGGTCCAGAGCCAGTCCAAAAAGGAGACCGTCGACATACGGAGATGATGCCAGCCACCACTTGCAGTGAATGTCCGCAGACCAGTGACGAAGCCAGTGCAGCCGCTGAGATGACAAAGACGAGGCTAAAGCTTTCGATGCAAACCAAGAAGTGTTCAACATGGCATCCGCCGAAAACTGCAGCGCAGCGATGACTTTTTGTCCAAGCTGGAAGGAAGAGGAGCAGACCCGGAGTCTCCCACTGTTTCTTCACTACTGATACAAATAAAGGAGGAGCTTGGACTACATCAACCTTTCTGGTTGGTTTGGAAAAGAAAGACACTGCCCTCTCCAAGGAGGAAGCAGGTACCTCACCTTCTGGAAAAGGCCCCAGCCAAGCAGCATTAATAGCCTTGTGCAACAGGGATCTGAACATAGCAGGTGGAAAAAAACCAGTAAAGAGGGGTAGATCAGGCAAAAGCCCTTTGTTCTCAGATAATTCATCCCCCGCCGTGTCAAACTCCTCCTGGGAGTGCAGCACGCTCGCCACGGAACTAGCCAAAGAGGCTCTGGCAGACTGAACTTCGTGGTCAGAAACTTCACCTTCCACCTCTGACAAATCCGAATCCTGAGGAGAAACAGGTCTAGAACGCAGAAGAGCCTGAGACAGGCCTTCCTTAATTGCTTTCGCCACAAAAGCCTGGAACTCAGGTGAAATAGGCCACTCCAACCCTTCCCCAGACTCAACTGCAACAGGAGGATCAGGATTGGAAGGTTGGTCACCGCACAAAGCCTCAGCAGGAATGCTAGGTTGGCAGTCAGCTAATGAAACTTGATCCAAACTCCTGGCCTGAGAGGCAGGCCTGATGTTATCAGCAGATTGACCACCAGCTTTGCTACACAATTTTTGCAACTTCAAATGCCGCCTGCGCTCATGCTGCAACACTGCCTTAGAATGAGACCTAAGATTACCAAGTCTTTTCTGAGCAGACACCTCCTCACTTGCACACTCCTCAATGAGACAGACTCCTGCAGAACCTCAGAGCTGTGGGGGGAAGCTTCCATCACTTCTCTCTTCCTGTTAGATTTAGCCTTAGCTTTAAGCATAGTGAATTCCAATCCAAAGAAAAGGTGAGATACCAAGTCTGGCTTGGAACAGCAGCCAATAATTCAAAGCCCCTCAATAATCACAGAGGTCCAACTGAAACAGAAATAGGAGGCAACAGCCCACAGTAAGGCTTTGAGAACCAAAGGCAATATGCTCCAAAGTGGTCTTCCTCTGAGTAGAGGGAACAGGAAGAGTTAACACCTCAATTAAGAGGGATCAATGCAGCAAACTCCCAATGAAGGGATACGTATAAAGGCACAGGCCCAATAAACTAGCCTTCCAACACCTGCAGATCAGAAACCTCAAACCACCTGCCTAAGCAGGTCCCAAGTCAAACAATCGCTGCTCGTTATGCTGCAACTGGTCAAAGGACCATCTAAAGCAGCAAATAATAGCCCAATTGACCTGGGCAAATGAGAGCCAGTAACCTTCCGCAGACCCAGAGGGCCGCGGGAATGTGAACGGGCCTCCAACCAGCCTACAGGCCGGGGGAACACAGAGAAGCTCCACATGGCAGAGCTATTCAAAATGGCCACCGGAGCACATTGGTAAACAAAGAAAATGGCTGCCACAATGACGAAGCCTCTAAAAGGACTCCGTTCCCTTCTCTGAGAAGCTAAAAAGCCCCAAAAGAATCAGCAAGCACTTAGGCTGCAAGAACTCAATCAGCCAGCCTCCTGGCAGTCAAAAAGGCAATCCGACCTCACCGACAGCTGATTGCAAAGGGAATCAAAACCCCACATGCAAGACTTCCGGGTGGAGCCGCGCTGGAGACAGCTGACAGCTGTCAGCGCGCTGTCCCGTATATCGGAGAAATTGGCTTTTAAATCAGCCAAATTCTCCGAAGAAGCTGATCCCTCGGGAAAAGAGAGAACAGCGAGCCCCCTGCCAAGAGTTGGGTGCCTCCAGACCCCCAGAAACTTAATTCTGGGGATCGGAAGAGGGACC
>JANHFM010004896.1:17115-29294 GCA_032468115.1 Grayia smithii | reverse complement strand
TTGGAAACCCAGCCCACCACGCCACGCCCACAGAACCGGTAGGGAAAACTTTTAGATTTCACCCCTGGTGAGCACCTAAAAGCAAACAAGATGATTATGAGAAGCCAGCATGGATTTGTTAAAAACAGATCATGCCAGACAAAACTTATTGAACCGTGGGGGCACAATGGTTAGAATGTAATACTGCAAGCTAGTTCTGCTGGCTGCCAGCAGTTGGCAGTTGGCAGTTCAAGTCACACCACCTCAAGGTTGACTCAACCTTCCATCCTTCCAAAATCAGTAAAATGAGGACCCAGATTGTTGGGGGCAATATGCTGAGTCTGTAAACTGCTTAGAGAGCACTGTGCAGCAGTATATAAGTGCTGTTGCTATTGCCTTTTTTGATAAAGTACCTAAATTAGTGGATCAGCAAAATGGTATGGATATAGTATACTTGGATTTCAGCAAGACATTTGACAAAGTAGATCATAACCTACTTTTTGGTAAAATACAATCTGAGATAGACAATACAACTACCAGAAGGATTCACAGTGTGGAGTAAGGCTGATTAACCACACTCAGTGGATAGTCCTCAATGGAACTACATCTACATGGAGGGAAGTATGCAACAGGATACCTTGAGGTTCAGTTTTAGGTCCAGTACACTTTAACCTCTTCATAATGATCTAGATGATGAGATAGAAGGGGAACTTATCAAATTTGCAGATGACATCAAGGGGAGAATTGTTAACACTTAGGAAGATAGGTTCAAGATCCAGAAGGACCCTGACAGACTTGAACAGCGTGACCTACAGTAAGTAACAAGATGCAGTTCAGTGGTGGGAAAAGTAAGGTCCTGCACCAAGGCAAGAAAAACCAAATGCATGGGTACAGAATCAGTGGTACCTAGCTCAACAGTAGTAAATGTGACAGAGATCTAGGTGTCCTACTGAACCACCTCTTAGGTATGAGCCAGCAATGTGCTACACCTTCCAAAATAGTCAATGCAGTCCTAGGCTGCATCAACTTAACTGTGATTTCTGTATCCTACATACTTGTCTATGACCAAATATAGATTTGAAGATGATGACAAGAAATGATAGTACTACTTTACACCACACTGTTGAGACAACACTTGGAATATTTCATCCAGTTCTGGTCAACATGATACAAAAAAAGATGTTGAGACCTCAAAACTGCAGAGAAGAGCAACAACAATGATAAAGGGTCTGGAGACTAAATCATATAACAAATGGTTGAGGGAGCTGGATATGTCTAGTCTATCCAAGAGATAATTAGGGGGGACTTGATAATTACTTAAGGGGTGTCACAAAGAAGAGGGGATTGACTTATTTGTTATGGCACCAGAGGGTAGAACAAGAATTAATAAGTAGAAACTTGTTAAAGAGAAATCCAATCTAGAAGTAAGGAGAAATTTTCAATAGAATAGCTTGCCTCCTGGGGTTGGAGGTGATCCATTATTGGAGGTTTCAAAAATAGACTGGAAAACCATTTGACTGGGATGGTATAAGGCTCCTGCCTTAAGCAGGGGTTGGGCTAAGACCTCCACTGTCTCTTCCAGCTCTATGATTCTATGAATGCTACCGTAGAAGACTCATTATGATTTATGACTGGTCCTCACTCTTACTATCATGACAGCATCCCCACATCATCAAAATTCAAGCACCTGGCAATCGGCATGCATTTATGACAATTGCAGTATCCAGGATCATGTCATCACCATTTTTGACCTTCCCAGTTGGCTTCTGAGAAGCAAAGTCAATGGAGGAAGCCAGATTTGTTTAATGACTAAACTTAACAACTGCAGTGATTTGCTTAACAATCATAGCAAAAAAGGTCACAAAATTGGGCATCGCTCACTTAACACCTACTTTCCTTAGCAGCAGAAATTCTGATCCCAATTGTAAGTCGAATATATGAATAAATATTTTGCCAAGAAAGGAGAACAAATTGTGTGTGTATCTGTGTGTATATGAAAGGGAAAACAAGAGTATGGAGATAAATGCTTAAAGGGTGTGTATATTTCTGGGCATGTATTTTCAGGTTTACATATCCACAATAGCAGAATCTTCTCCCTTCAGGCTAGAGCTGTCCTACCTGGTTGTTTGTGGCTCCAGTACAGTTGCCTGGAACTCATTCAGGCTTTGGCTAAAATAGGTTAATCAAGCATTGTAATAAAATATATACAAAACCTGAATTTGTAAAGAGAAACAGTTGGAATATATTTTCCTTTCTTGATTAATAACCATTGTACTTTCACTGTAAAGAATTTACATCTTACTTTCAGAATGGCAGCAGGTGGTGCATTTTCAAGAGAGAGAGAGAGAGAGAGTTTCCATGTCAAAAGAAAATTAGAGACCAAATCTTACTTGCAGTGAATCTTTGTGTGTTTTGCTGATCTTGCTGTTGCTGTTGTTGTCGCCTTGCTAATTTCTTCATCTGTGAGTAAAGTGGGAAGAAAATTCAGAACAACATAATAACTCTCCTTGGTTATCTTGAATGGTAAAATAACTTCAGAGAAAACTGATGGATGGGTAAACAACATGGATGATTCCTAGTGATGCTACTATGGCATTCTGATATCCTTCCTCTGTTGAATTCTATGAAGGATACACTGGCAGAAGCTCACTACACTCAGCTTCCTATACTTACAAAATGATGAGACATTCCTGCCTCATGTTTATTCAATCATCTTACCTTTCTACATAGAGATAGCCCTCGCTTACTGACCACTTGTTCAGCAACTATTCAAAGTTACAACAACAGTTCATGAACGAGGGGTACTAACAACAAATTCTCAAAGTCCTGACTGCTGCAGTGCCCCACAGTCATTTGATCATAATTTGGGTGCTTAGCAAAAAGTTTTAACTTATGTTGGTTACAGCATCCTATGGTCGTATGGTCACCATCTATGCCAGTTTCCTTAAGCAAAGTCAATTGGGAAGCCAGCAAGGAAAATCACAAGTTGCTCACAAGTCCTACCTCCTACCTTCCAGTGCACATTACACATTCTTTCTCTGGGCTTCCCTGCACTCACATACATCCCCTCCCTCAACTCTCATGTGTTCTCTGTTATGCTCCTTACCTGGACTCCTGAGACTTCTCAATTGTGGTTACAATAGCATCTGAGGCTACCTGAATTGACCTTTCTAAGTGACTTGACACCACGATTTATGACTGCATCCCAATTGTTGTAATTTGAGTATTACCTGTACTCTTAGCTCTGGTACTGCCTATAGCTGCTGTTCATTTTTTGTACTCATCCAGCTCCCCTCTCTTTATATTAATATAGTACAAAAGAAATAATTGCAGTTGGACTGAATAAACCCTTATGTAGCTTTGTCCAAAAAGTTAATGGAAAAAGAATTTCCCCATAGCACCTCCTTCTATGTATATTCCTTGTACTGTCTTGGATAATTTCCTATACTAAAGAATATACAAAGCAAACATTTATACACCCGATTTATTTTCTGTAGAAATAGTCTTATACATTTTCAAAAGTTAATTTAAAAATCATACTGAAAGTTTTAACTTTTTATACACCAGGTTCATAAGTTATTTTTATGTACAAATGCATCAGTTTAAAGTTTTTAGCTGGAGCCTCCTCTTTGTTATACATTACTTTTTTACCTGACAGAAAGAAAAACTAAATGAATAAAAAGAAAAAAAAACCCACCCCAAATCTCTTAAATAGAATGCCAATCTGGTCTAATGGTGAAGGTGCCAGGTCAGAAACTGGATGACCATCACTTCTTGTCCTGTTTTAGTTATGGAAACCAGCTAGTAACCTTGGGTCAGCTACTTTCTCTAAGGCCAACTCCTCTCACAAGATGATGTTGATGAAAGAGGAGTATTAGGTATGTTTACGGCTTTACGTTATTTACAAAAATAATAAAGGCAGGATTTTTTAAAATTGTTTTTCATTCCTCAAAATTTCCTGGTCCTACACTACTTCTTTTAAAGGTTTTATAGAGGTTTTATAACTATGGGCACATCTGGGATGCAAATAATTTTCATATAAATTGCTGAAGAAATTTTGACAAGGGGAATGGTGAAAATATCTACTAGCCCCTTGTATAAAGTTGAAGGTGCTTTTTCATAAAATACTTCTGAAAAAATTCTTCTTAGTTCCAATTTCCATATTGATCACTTTTGCCACCAAAAATTGGAAATCCAGAAGAGGGGAATTTCCTCAAATAGGAAACACTACACTGACACAAAACAAACCAATTCAGAAATTATTAATAGGAAAACTTTGAACCTACTGACATAAAATTAGGAAAGAATTCATAAGTTATCAAATTCTTCCAAGAAATAAATATTCTCTTAGGAATAGCTTTGCAAAACATGCACTGAATAAAAAGGTTTATTTAAAAAAAAATCCTTAAAATTATAGCACTAAATATTCTTTTTTTAAAGCAGTATTTCCCTAATATTCTTTTTAAAGCTAGAAAAACTTTTTATTAAAATATTGACAAAAAGATAGTTGTATAACTTGAGCTTACCATAAAGGTGTTAGAAACTTTATGCCATTGTTTTTAGAATGTTGGCAGTTAATGTTTTTCCTGTGCATATTAAGTATCCTACCAGATACGATGGCTGAATTGTCAGTTTGTGCAATACGTATTGGAACGCTAGTCCATTAACTCCTATTTCGGACATTACTGGGGAATGGGTATACACAGCTGATATAGATAGACATCCTAATATCATAATATTTAATTATTAATGTAATTATTACCTTAGCTCTTTGATTCTGGAACCAGACCTGTACAACTCGGACACTAAGACCTGTCTCAGTTGCTAATGTTTCTCTTACCTTTAGAAATGCAGAACATGTAATTATATTCAGTATCATGAGACAAATGATCAGGAAAATGTAAAATATGTCTGTTTACATAACATTTTTGGCTTTCAACCTATCCCACTATTTCAACATTTCCAAATATATTGCAAGGTCTTTCAAAATATGAATGGCAAGAATGTTTTGTAAACCTGTGCTCATTTTAAATTAAAAAATTAATTTAAAAGCTCCATAATGCCTTAACTTTTCTTTCTAAATGAGGTGTCTGACCAAAGCAGTTCTGTTTTATTAATAACCCATTACTCCAGATTTCTAGCTATCTAGGTGGTTTTTAGGGGCTCTGAAAAATATATATTACTGCCTGCAAAGTAACTGCCATCTGCACTCTAGAAAAACATAAACTATGAGAGATGAATCCCATTATGATTAGGCATTTTCCCTAAACAAAATATTTTCCTGATTTTTTTTTCTAGAGAGTGATGGGAGAATGGGGTTGAATGCTAATTTTTGGTATGAGAGTACTTGGATTATTTTTTTAAATCTGTTTTTGAAGTTTTTAATGGCTCTTTAGGCCTTATTTGTTCTGGAGTTGGGTTTTCTTTAAGTCAACACTGAACGTTTTGGAGCAGACAGGAGTGAATGAGTCAATAGTTTTCTGGTAATGAAGAGACTGACCCTAGAACTTGTATTTTGGATGTTCTCATCATTTTTTCCACCAGGGAAGGTGAGGCCCAGTTCATTGTGATGCTGGAAACTTACACAAAATTCTGCTACAGGTGACTAGGACGAGTCATGCTGGAAGGGAGGCAGATACTCTTTATGATATTGTGGTGAAGAGACAAGGTAGTGGCTTCTGAATTGGTTGGGGGTAAAAGTGTCAGACTTGTATGGACATTGCAGCTTCCTGAGGATAGGCCTCTTAAATACACCTAATGGTTTCTGCCCACAGGTTCCATGCTGGACAACATTTTTCATTTAACAGCTTGCAGAGCTTTCCTGCTGGACTGGTCATGTGATCTTTGACTAGTTTGGTATTGCAGACTAGAGTATATGATTTAGTATTATTCCAGCAGCTGATACTGATGGAATTAGGAGCTAGAAAAGGTGTCAGAGATGTGTAGGATAATAGTAAGAACGTATGGGCATCTTTTCTAAGAATCTGGCTTTCCTGTGCTTGCTGAATGCAGAAGCAGTGTGGGAGCCTGTTGTGACTGATGGTTGGATCAGGGCAGAGGTGAAATGTAAAATTTGTTACTACTGGTTCTTTTAAAAGGTTAAAAGAAAAGGCTCTGATAATCACAGCTGAGCTGCCTGATTGTCAGAGCCTTTTTGCTTTTACCTTTTAAAAGCATTTTTTTACAACCTATTCTGCCAAATAGGCTGTAAAAAAGTGCTTTTAAAAGTAAAAAGAAAGGCTCCAAGGATCGAGGGGCTCAGCTGTGATTCTCAGAGCCTTTTTTTTTTACTTTTAAAAGCATTTCTTTTACAGCCTATTCTGCCGAACCACCTGCCACAATTGCTACCGGATCGCCTGAGCCGGTCCGAACCAGGAGGATTTCACCCAGGGGTGCAATGCTACTGGATCGCACCGGATTGGCCAAGTAGGTAGCAATGGCTGGAAGTAGTTTGGAGAACCAGTAGTAAAAATGGCCACTTGCCTGCCTGCCTGGCATGCCTTGGCATGCTTAAAGGTCCCTTTCTATTCTGTTATCTGTTATTTAAATAATAAAATAAAATTGTGCAGCTTTCTGAGATTTGGTGTGTTTCTGTAGTGTTTCACACTAACTACACAAACACAAACAATCTCACAAAACTGTATGTGGCATTTTGTGTGTGTAAAGTGTGAAAGTTGGTTTTTGAGCTTTTTGTGGCTGTGTGAGGTTCCTGCTTGTTAGGGGACCATTTTGGATCAAGCACAGCTGCTTTTACATTGTGTGTGAGTCAACTGTGTTATGTTGTGTGTGTGTAAAATGTGAAAGTTGGGTTTTGAGCTTTTTTGTAGGTCAAAAAAGGGCAAATAAGTGACGTCAACTTGGCGATGCCCACCCGGTCACCTGACCACTAAGCCACACCCATCAATTAAGCCACGCACACAGAACTGGTAGCAAAAAATTTTAGATTGCACCCCTGATTTCACCCCTGTATCACCCCTGTGAGTTGTTGAGGGTGTTTCAAGTTGCATGGTCCCAGAAATTGGGGAGAAGGGAGGGGGGAGGGGGTGACAGAAGGAATAGGGCAGGCAGTTCCATCTGAGTGGTGATCAGCAGAAAGAGATATGAGAGGGAGCTGGGAGTAGATTATACACGGGGAAGACAGAATCAATTTTTAATATTGATGTCACCTTCCAGTTCCTAAAAGTCCTTTTTTAAAATGGCAACTGGACTGTTTTTTCCTTGAGGAAGGAGAAGATGTTTCACTCTTCTTCTTCAAAGCTTTATCAGTTATCATGGTGAGGAGATAGAAGGATAGGTTCTGACAGGATGGTGCAGGGGGGATGGAAGGATTGTATTTCTTTGCAGTCATCTGGTCGTTAACACTCTCTCAGAGAGCCACTGAGGCCACTTGAGGGATTATTTGTGCTATCAGGATCACCTGAATCAGAGTGATTTGATGAAGGCCCAGTTTGAAACGTCTGCTATAAGACAGCACATTAGGCAACAGAACTAACCTCAGCCCAGATCAGATATGTGCCATGTTGGAACTCTGCCTAACCACTACCTATTTTAAATACAATGAAGGATTCTACAGACAAAAACACGGTTGCACCATGTGTTCACCTGTGTTCCCCATTGTTGCCAATCTCTACATGGAAAAGGTAAAAACCAAAGTCCTAAAATCCTTCACAGGTTTTCCACTCACTCACTGGTATACTATACCAGTGGTATAGGTATATGGACCATACTTGGATCAAGTTTGAAACATAGGAAGTGGAAGCCTTCACTAAACACATAAACTCTGTGGACATATACATTAAGTTCACATGGGAAGATGTAAAGAAAACAGTCTTGTTTCCCTGGACTGTGCAGTGCACATTCAAGAAGACAGAAGCCTTAACTCTGAAATGTACAGAAAACCCACACATAGATCAGAATTTACATTTTTGATTCTCACCACCCACAGTAGCACAAAATGGGAGTAATCAGAACTTTATGCCACTGGGCTGAAAGTCTGCCCACTAGTTAAGAGGGAAAAGAAAAAGAACTGAAACACATCATGGAATCCCTTAATTATCCTCAGTTATATGTGTTTATCCTAACTGGGCATTCATCAATTCCCCCCTCCCCCAAAAAAGACCCAGCAGGCGCTCCTCCATTACAAAAGAACAACAAACAAAGCAACATTGTCATTCCATACATTGCAGGAATATTTGAAAAGCTCAGGAGGATTTTCAACCAACACAATATACATAAACACTTTTAACCAAGAACACACTAAACTTATCCACCCCAAGGATAAAACACCCAGACACAAACTGAGCAATATGATATATGCAGTACAATGCAGTGAGACATGTGCAGATCTGTTCATAGGTGAAACAAAACAACCACTTCACCAGTGCATGGCACAATATCAAGACAAGATTCAGCAGTCCATCTTCATTTGAAAGACAAAGGTCACTCTTTTGAAGTCAGCAAAGTCCACATTTTCAATAGAGAAGACCATTGCTTTGAAAGAGGGGTAAAAGAGTCCATCTATATTAAAACTGAACAGCCCTCTCTCAACAAAGGTGGAGGAATAGGACACCACCTATCTCTAGTCTACAACGCAGCCCTTTCAGCAGTTCCAAGAAGATTCCATAATCATTTGCACCATTTGATTCAGGTGATCCTGAGGCAGTGGTGAAATCTGAACTGGTCTGCTACCGGTTTGCTGGTCACGCTGCACCAAGCATGCAGTGTGCCAAACTTGCATTGCGTGCACGTATATGTGCGGTGTGCACCAAATGTGTGCTGTGCACGCATGCACAGTTCACCCAAAACACAGGCTACATGTGCATGCATTTGCAGTACATGACAAACGTGCAGAAAAAGGAGGCTTCGGAAGGTAAGTATAACAGCGAGGGGGGAGCAGCTGTGCCGCGTGATTTAGGTTCACTAGAAAGCAGGATTTCTAGCAATTTTAACTCTTGCGGCACAGCTTATCGTCGGAAATACTGGTTTGGAGGAACCAGTAGGGTTTTTTTTACTACCGGTTCACCTGAACCAGTGGTGGGTTGCCCCCGGTTCGGTCTGGTTCGCGCGAATAGGTAGCGGTGATGCTGTGACATCACCGAACTGGTTCTACGCATCCCGGACCGCCACCCCCTGCATGCCCGTACTTACCAGTCCATGCACAGAGCGAGCTTGCGCAGGAAATTTTTTTTGATTTTTTTTGTCAAAAAAAGCTTCTGCGCGTGCGCAGGAGTGCCCGTCTGGCACGCGCGCGCACAAAGTGCGCACACACTCTGGACACGCGCTCCGTGCACCCTGACCACATGTGAAGTGTGTGCACCTTTAGAACCGGTAGTAGAGGTAAGTAGAACCCAGCCGACCTGAACCAGTAGTTTTTATCACTACCGGTTCAAACTGGTTTAAGATTTCATGGCTGCCCTGAGGGCACAAATAAATAAACCCTCAAGGGGCCTCAATGGCTCTCAGAGAGAGTGCTAACAACCAGATGACTGCAAAGAAATACAATCCTTCCATCCCCCCCACACACCACCATCCTGTCAGAACCTATCCTTCCATTTCTACACCATCCAGTCTCAACTGTCAGTATGTATCCTTCCATTTCCCCACTATATAACTGATTGAAGCTAGACATTTATTTCCAGTTCCTAGTGTCATCTTGTTGCCAGGTCATTAGATCCACAGTTGTCCCATTTAAAACCCAGGTTGCTGTTAAATGCCAGGTTTGCTGGTATGTCAGCTACTACCAGAAATATGTTCCAATAATGACTTATTTTTGGCGAATGACAAGGCCCAGAAGGTGGCTTCATTCTGGCAGTTTAAACTTTAATCTAGACCCATGATGGCGAACCTATGGCACACATGCACAAAGTGGTATGCAAAGCCATGTCACCTAGCACGCGTGGTGGTACCCGTTCCTCTTCTGGGTTCCTGGCGCGCATGCGTGCACAACGATCAGCTGGCCTTTGTGCTTTCATGGTCTTCCATTTTCCGGCATGAGCATGTGCACTGTCCAGATGATTGGCGCGTGTGCATGGATGGCAATAATCCAAGGACTTGCCGTCAGTAAAGAAGAAGAAACCTGAAGAAACCGCAAGTACATTCTCCAGCACACACATGCCCCGGGGCAACTCCTATTCCTGGTCTTGGCCCAGATGAGCACACATGCATGTGCAAAGCACATCCATGCGAAATGCTCCTTTTTCGGCACTTGGTGCCTCGATCACAGCTGTGCGCTCCCTTTTTGGCACTTGGTGCCAAAAAGGTTTGCCATCACTGCTCTAGAGACAGAAGAAGAGACTCCTAAGGAGGTAGAGAGATTCTTTGAGACTGTCAGTAAGACCACTTGGTTATTAGATCCATGCCCCTAATCCATGCTTAGTTAAGGCCTCCCAGGAGGTGATGTATGGTTGGATCCATCATTCTTGAGAGAGAGGTGGTTTACTCTCCTTGAAGACAGTGGTGCATTTCCTCCTCAAGAAACCATCATTGGATCTATTTTAATTCAGTCTCCAATCTTTTTAGGTAATATTGAGGAAAAGGCAGACAGGCTAAAGCTCCAGATGATTGTTAAAGAATTAGTTATTCTACTTATCCAAATAGAAAATCTAGACAATTTTGTTTGGGTTTCAGAGTAATATGGAGGAGCACTTACTGCATTTTTAATGACTTCTTTTGGAGTCTGTGCTGAATGGGGGTTGACCCTTATAAATTAAATTAGAAATATAAAGAAATATTGTTTTTGGATCACAATATGCATGAGTTATGGAAACATCAATGTCTATAAGCATCTTGTGATACAAAGACCTTAGTCGGTAAAAACTGCCAACCATAACAGATCCTACATATAGGATTCCAATGTCTTCTAATTAAAATGTACCTTCCTACATGGCTTAGAAGATACTTCAAATGATGCTTTAAATGCTCGGCGTTGCTGTGTGGTTAGGATTGTCCGGGGCCGCTTGGGCCGTTTATGATCCCTGATCTCCTCAGATGCTTTCCCAGTCTCTTCCATTTTGCAGAAGCTTGCTTCATCATCACTTTTACCTTATAATATGAAAACAATCCATTGCAATAAAATTCACAAATTGTTATAATTAAAATCTTTAGCTTGAAAATGTTGCACAAAACTTTAATAAATGAACACAGATGTAATTTGGGAAGCTACTTCCAATAAAGCGTCGTGTAGTACATGTTGTGTGTACATGTTGGTATGCAGATGCCTCACATGTGTATTGTTGTCAGGGAAACAGGAGGAAGAAAGAGTATTAAGTATGTTTACCATCTTATAAATCACTTTGTATTATGACTGATATCTACATTCAGAGAATATAGTTTAAACAAACACATGACATATTCAAATTTTAACTCCAACTTGCAATCTAAATTGAGTACATTCCATTCCATTAATATCACTTTAGTCTATGTAGACAAAGTCTGCATGGAATCAAAAATACCATTGTCAAAATGACAGAATATATGAAAGTATTGACATAATGAGATTACTGTTCTAATTTTAAAAATAGCTTTTTAAAATGTGTTTTGAGATATTCAATTTATTTTGAAAGCAAAACACAGAACATGAGGCAACAGGAAGTAAAAGGAATTAGTGGTTTTTCTCTTCCAATTCTTGATCTTGAAGAATTACATGGCAGCCCTACCAGGAATTGCTGGATACATCACATTTGTTAAATGAAGGTAAATGAGAATTTAAAATTAAGTTGCATGTTAGGGTTAGTGGCTCTTCTAATTTGAATTTAGAAATGTATACACATGTGGAAATGTTTAAAAAAACTGAATTGCACCGAAATCCCTTTTAAAAACCCCAATGCAAGGCAGGGATAATTTTTTGAAGCAAGTGGCTGTAGGTAGGAAGTTGGCCTGGCCTATTTGCATACAGTTATCTCATTTAGGGTCATTTACTTTTTTAAACTCCTTCTCTTTTAAACTCTTACAAACTATTTGCAAGTTTGTAAATGTGTTTTTGGGGCTTATCCTGGATGTTTAGCTGTTTTACTACAATCACCAGATTTTAAAGTAGAACAAATAAGCAAATTATCCCCAGTATTCTAACAAAAAAACCGGACTTTATTCCTGCTGTATTTCCTTTGCCCAAACTTATTATCCCACAATAGAATAGAATAGAATAGAATAGAATAGAATAGAATAGAATAGAATAGAATAGAATAGAACAGAACAGAATTCTT
>JANHFM010004894.1:91096-103100 GCA_032468115.1 Grayia smithii | reverse complement strand
AGTGCTCAGCAAATTCCTTCATTCCTTGTATATGCCTGCTTCCAAGCGGCATTTTTACAAAGTCAGTTTATTGCCCCAACAATCTGGGTCCTTGTCTGTCATTCTAGAGATCAGTCAGGAGTTGCATCCACTTCATTCTCTGCCATATTAAGGAGCAATTGGGGGATATTTTCATGTTTGCTGTTGTAGGGAAAAGAAAGGTAAGGATGAAGAAGGAAGGGAAACAAAGCCAGAACAGTCCATAACTCTTCTCTTAAAATGCCCTGTATAGAGTAAATAACATCAGGCTCTTTTGCCATCATTTTGTGTGTAGCAGAGTAGGAACTGCTAGTGACTGCAAGTAATGAAGAACACCAACACACTTAGTCCATGAATCTTTCTTTACAACTCTCTTCCTTTTCTTTGAAAGAAATCATAAACGCAAAATGCATGTCATCCAATTGAATGAGAACCAGTGGGGGGACCCATATAACTGGAGACAAAGTCAAGTTTAAGGAAAGAAGTCCCCTAGCAATGGTATATTCCTCATTCTACATCCCTTGTCCTTGTATAGCTTTACATGTTTAAGAATTTCTTGTGCAGGTGTTTTTCCAGCCTTCAAAGGACAAAAAAAAAAGCAATCTCTCCTACTTTAGTTATTGAAAACTCTTACACCTATCAACTATAGTAGTGATCAAACAAAATTTTCCTATTCATACAAATGAATGGGAAGAATGATGACTAGACAGTTTTTAATTCTAGTTTTATCATCCAGATGGTGCTACATAATTGGCTTTTAGCTGAAGTTTACTTAGATTTTGTAGGCTGGATAGCAGGCTGGTCCTTTTGACAAAAACCAACTGGTTGTTAGAATCTTATACTGTAGAAAATCAGATGAATTTTACCTCTAAAGGGAGCAGATTGCATCTTATGTTAAATCTGACAAAGCTTCAACAACAGTCATAAAGCTACAATCTGAATACAGGTCTGGGAAACGCGATGTTGGATAGCACACTTAGTCCTATGTTGAGTAACTTCTAAATATTCATTTGAGGTTGTATAAATTCCTCATAAGGCTATATTTCTTAATAGATTTTACATGCATATATTCCCATTATGATTAATAATATCGGAAATGGTCTTCCTTTCCTTGTTGCTGTCCCAATATAGAGGCCTTAATTCCTTGTAGATTTCCAAGTCAGTATAATCAAAGTTATCCAACAATGGAGAAGATGATTATCTAGGAACATCACTCCAGAGATGTAAGTTACTAGCACTTATTATTTTATCATTTGTATTAAAATATTAATGTGATTATAATACTACATTGTATTTCATATCACAAGGGTCATAATCATTTATAAAAGTAAAAACTATTCTAATAAGATTGTGGCTCTTTGGATACATGATATTTAAAAATGCCTTAAGATATTTAGGTTAATTTGCTCAAATGTAATTCTGTCCCTCTAAAGTCATATCCCAGATGAAATGAACCATTTCACCTGGGATATGTGTATAATGGTGAGATGTAAAACAGAAGTTTTAGATATCTTTTTCTTCTTTGTATGTACAAATACAGGAAATTTTTAAAAAAGGGTCATAATCAAGTTTTCTCAGTGATGGCACTGTATATGTGGTTGAAAGTCAGAAGATAACCCGACTGTGGGCTCTCAAACTCTTCTCCAATGGCTAAATTCAGAGTCCCCTATATGTGAATTGGGCAGCTATATAAATTTGTTTAATAAACAAACAACCTCCCTGGAACAAATTTGATCTATAGAGGAACCAAGCAATGGAAGCAGAGAAAATTTCATTTCAAGGAGAATATTTGTGGCTCAGGATTGAAATGAGGGGTCCTTGGTGCTTTCTGAGCTTTGTTGTTTTCTTGCAGATATTTTAATACCCAAACTAGGTAGCATCATCAGTACTAATGATCACAGTATTCCAGATGTGGTCTTACCAAGGCTTTATAAACTGGTACTAATACTTCACATGTGATCTTGATTCTATCCCTTTGTTAATGCAACCTAGGATTGTATTGGTTTTTCTGGTTGCCACACACAACTGGTTCATGTTTATGTCATTGTCCCCTAGGACTGCAAGATTCCTTATTGCTAAGGAATTATTGCTAAGGATAATTATTGCTATTGAGCCAGGTTTCATCTAAGTTATACCTGTACATTTGGTTTTTCTTGCCTAAATGTAAAGCTTACTTTTCTCTACATTGATTTTCATTTTGTTAGATAGGGCCCAATGCTTAAGTCTGTTCTGGATCTTGAGATTATTCTCTGGATATTAGCTATTTCTGCCAGTTTAGTGTTATCTGAAAATTTGGTGAGTTCCCCTTCTATTCATTTATCAAAACTGTTTATAAAGCTACTGAAGAGTACTAGGCCTAAAATGGAAGCTTGGGATACCCCACTGCTTATTTCCCTTCATGTAGATGTAGATCCATTAAGGACTACATGTTGAGTGTAGTTTGTCAGCCAGTTCCAAATTCATCTCATGGTGGTGCTGTCTATCCCACATTTTTCTAGCTTATGAAGAAGTACATTGTGATCTACTTTGTCAAATGCCTTACTGAAATCCAAGTATACTATCTCCAAAGCATTTTGCTGGTCCACTAATGTAATCACTTTGTCAAAGAATGAAATAAGATTTGTTTTTGACAAGCCCATATTGGCTTCTGGTTATAACTTTGCTTGCTTCTAGGTGTTCACAGATCTGTTGCTTGATTATCTTTTCCAGGATTTTCTCAGGTATTGATGTCAAGCTAATTGGTCTATAGATTCCTGGATCTTTTTTCCCCCTTTTTAAAGATGGGAACCACATCAGCTCTTTTCCAGTCCTCGGTGCTACTATATCTTTGAAAGATATGATTCAATGGTTCCAAGATCAGGTCTGCCAGTTCCTTCAGAACTCTGGGATATAATCCACCAGGTCCCAGTGATTTGAACACATATAGAGCAGATAGGTGTTCTCTTACCATTTTCTTGCTTATTTGTATTCCTAGTCTGTCTTTTATGGTTATGTTTTTGGTAGTTTGAGCTATATTTTCTTTTTGTGTGAAAGTAGATGCTAAGAATAAATTCAGCAGCTCTTCTTTCTCTCTACTGCCCATTATTTCCTTGCCATCTTCTCCTATTAGTGGACAGATTATTTCCTTGACTTCATTCTGAGCCTTAGATTTCCTGACTTCATCTTTGCAAGTTCAGACTATTTGCTCCTGCCCCATTGTCCACATATTAGACAGTGGGATTCCCAAAATAATATAACCAAAGAGCAATTAATCACTATCCAAAAGGTAGAGGAGAGAACTAGATGGACAGCTATACTGGTGCTAATTCTTATAACTAGAGAAAAAGTGATAGAGGGGGTTGAAGTTGCTAAAAGTTTGAGTGAGACTGACCATGTCATATTGGAATTCAGTATAATGCAAGCAATACAACATAATCAAACCAGTGTCTTAGAGTTTAAAACTTAAACTTTTACAACTGGTTGGCCTGCAGATGCCCTGTGATCTTCATAATAGGGAAAGGGATTGCTATTATTCTCAGGCATTTTTGTTTAGTTGCAGAATTTGCTTTTTCACATAGTGTTCACTTAACCCCTATAGCAATGCTTACTGTTTTTTTTCCCGAAAATAAGACCCTGTCTTGTATTTTTTTTTTTTTTGCCACTAAAAAGGCACCAGGTCTTATTTTGAGGGGAAATGTTATCCACTGACTCATCTCACTTGCACGCTTTGCCCAACCTCCTTTTAGCTGTCAGAGGCTTTCAGGAACTTTTTCATCTGGCAAGGCCAACAAGGCTTTCCTGAAAGGCCTCTGCAGCTTATAACAGAGCTCTGGATCGATCCGGAGCTCTGTTATCGGCTAGAGAAGCCTTCAGGAAAGGCCTTTAGGAAAGGCCTCTGTAGCCAGTAACAGAGGGCTACTTCGCCCCCAGCCTCCTTTTAACTGTCAGAGGCCTTCAGGAACTTTTTCATCTGGAAAGGCCAGCAAGACTTTCCTGAAGGCCTCTGCAGCTTCTAACAGAACTCCGAATTGATCCAAAACTCTGTTATTGGCTACAGAGGCCTTCAGGAAAGCCTTGCTGCCAGAAGAAATGGGCCGAGGTGTGCAAGGCCTGGCTGCAACTGTCCAAAGGTAGGTAGTAGGGCAGCTCCACCCCTCCATCCCCACCCTAGCTTAATTTTTACCTGTGCACCCTGGAGTGGGCAGGATCTTATTTGGAACTTATTTTTGGGGTAGTTTCCGAAAGATTCCTTAATTAATTCATGAGCCTCGAGCCAATTTCAAAAGAATTCCAGTCATTTATTAGGAGCACCATTCCAACAATTACTCAAATGGATTCAGCTCTAACCCCCACGTGATTTGTGTGCCCCCATGACCCTGTTACCCCGCCCGCCTCCATGGGCATGTCATAAATCACATTCTCCAATGTGATTCTCCACATTGGCAGGCTGTAAAAACCTCACCCTTCCTGCTGACTCCGGTAAGCTAGGATACAATCTGCAACAAGGCATGTGCGGAATGTATTTTCCATTGGGGCAGCTGAGCAGCTTCGTCAGTTCTCCCCCTCCTGCTTATGGCAACTTGAAAGCTGGTCTAGAAAGCTTTGCAAGTTGACATAGGGCTTATATTGAGTGCACATTGTAAAAATCAAGCTAGGACTTACTTTCTGAGTAGATCGTTTTTTGGGGGAAACACAGTATTAGTACATGATACAATGAGGTATTTTTTTTCAACCAGTATGTTGCAGAGCTGGATAATGATGAGTAGGACTGGTGCAAGAACACTACCATGTTTCCCCAAAAATAAGACCCTGTCTTATATTTTTTTGAACCCTGAAATAAGCGTTTGGGTTTATTGCCATGCGCTCAAAAGCCGAATTGGGCTTATTATCAGGGGATGTCTTATTTGGGGGGAAACAGGGTAGTTGGTTTCCATGCCAAGAGAGTCCTAGAACCTTAGTTCAGTACCTTATCTACAACAGCACTCTGGGTCTTTCTGAATGGGGTTATTAGTTGCAAATTATTTATTGATGAATAATTCACACACAGTGCCAATTGTTTTATGTGAACTGATATACTTAGTAATAGCTCAGGTACACTTGATCTTATACTTAAACAGTCCTTGATCTGTGCTATGATGTTGATGGATCTAATTCAGCTTGAAATACACTGTATTGCAATGCCGTGAAACAAAATCCAAACTAAATTGAGTAGGGAGAAAAAAGAGTCAAGGGTGAGTATAATTTTCCTGAATGTCATTATACAGTAAAGTGTTTCTTTTTATCAAAGAAAACGTGCAGAACAAGGCACATAGGTTCCAATTCATAGCAAGCTTTTGTTTCCCAAGTGTTTCAAAATCAGTAGTATGACTTTTGCACAATGTAATTTATCCAGATTGAACTTCACTTTACTAAAGCAGCTGCATGCATGAAACATATTGCAATTATAGACAAGCTCTATTATGCACGAAGAATTTTTTTAGAAACTAGAAAAAATCAGGGATTCCCACATGTCAGTTAAAGTGTAGTTACTATTTCCTATATGATACTGACAAGTGGCCTTCTATGATGACACTGCTCCTGTGGCACTTTGGGACACTGAGAATATTAGTCTTTTTCTGAAACAAAGAGGAATTCTGACCTGTTTGAGGCATCGGTGAGTCATGCCATGAACTGCACTTATTTAACCATTTACCCACCCAAGCAGAACGTCTAACATTTACAATAGGTAAATACTTACTGTAACATCTGAGAATTACAGCCATAGCCCACATCCAAATCCCAGTGCAAATGGGTCTCACCATTTGAGTCATCTCACAATGAGTCATACCTTGTTTTGTTTTCAGAGAAAATAAGGAGGAACCACGGAATATTGGAGTATAGGCCCCTCCATGTGTACTGAGGTCCATACAAGCAACAACAACCATAGTGGAAGGAGAAATTGTTCTCATGCATTGCAAGAATTGGTTTGTCTATAGACACATGCAACACTTTATGAGGGACTTTTTTAAAAAAAAAAAGTTGAGTTTTTTAACGAATATTTGTGTCTTGAATATACAAATAGTATTTTCATTATCTACAGATGACTCATTGTTTCTACAAAATAATGTTTGGATTCTGTTTATTAAAAATAAAAGAAGAAAAGAAATAAGTGATTTGTTTGGCATAAAAAGCTATGTTTATAAACTGTGGCTATAGTCAAGTGTCCCTACATTATACATTTTCAGGATACAAATTTACAGTAAGACTATGTTAAAATTATTAAGATGGTATCACATCTGTTTTGAGCACCAGAAAGGTATTTGAAACACCAGTTGTTTTATATATCACTCACACAGGGGCTCCTTACCCAGGGCCTCAGAAGGCAGGAAGAAGCAACCAGCAGATGGTTCTTCTGTATAGATTTTGCTGAAAACAATAAAAGTTGCACATGAACACATTCTGCAACTCTTATCCATTCCCAGAGATCTTGCACAGAAGGGATCCCCTTTATACAATGCCCAACAATTAACAACCAACTGAAAGGAATAGTAGCCAGTGAGATGGGGTGGGACTAGTCTTGAAATACATTTCAGATGCCGATGTTCTTGCAAACTCAGGAGGGTGATGAGTGCAGAATTAGATCTTAGTATTAGAAGCTCTAACAGTCCTACACGCATCTTGTTCAAATTACATGGAAATTCCCAACCCACCCTTCCCAGAAAACAACTGAAAACGGACAATTTTCTTTATGTATGTGTCGTGATCATTGTTTTTTTTTTAATGTTTGTGCATTGGATTCAAACAGCAAACTGTGTGTACTTCAACTGTTATCACAATGTGGTCAAGAGATCTGTGTCCTTCATAATTTACACACATTGGTTCATTACAGCATAATATCAGGCTAGTGAAAACCAAGGGTGTGGTATTATAAGCAGTATTGGTAGTGCACCTAGATATTATATTATCTAACTTGAAAATAATTCTACGATTTCCCCCATTTTTTTTCCATGATAAAAATAGTTTTCACCAAACGTTGGTGGTGCACACGCACTACCAGCCACTCTTTGCACCACACCCCTGACCGTGATTGAAACGCAGGTTCTTGAGATTGTTGATTTAAAAAGTATTACAAAAAATTTCCATACAAAAAACTATTTTCATAGAAATCTTGCATTTCCACAAATAAATCTGAACATTCTTTTCCCTCTTGTTTTTGGATGAGGGAAAAAAAGGCTCAAGAATGTTGCTCATTTAAACACCATTGATTGTGTTGAGAAATGCAGTCCAGTTTTTAAGTTCTCCACTTTCCCTGCTGGTTAGGTGGCCCATCTATACTTCAGCTACTTGTGAGAATGCCACAGGCTCCCTTGAGTTCATTTTGAAGCAGGAACAAGAGTTTTCCAGACCCCCTTCAGGGCTACAAATTACACTCTTCTGCTATATCAAATGTGTACTTTGCTTCACAGTTAAACAATGACAGAATTGCTTATAGTTAGGCATCATAAGGAACATCATCTTTAAGAAAAGAAACTGAGGGAAAACTTTTTTTTTCTTATTTAAAATATGGCCCACCTCCTTTGGGTTCTCTCCAAGCTCCAACACAGATGAATTATGTGATTTTTCTATTGGCATAGGTTTTTATCTTTATTCAGGTGAATGACACAGCGAGAGAAACAAAAATTGCAAGTAACACTTCTGTTTTCATTCTTCTATTTACGGGTTTCCTTTTTCATGACTTTCCCTCTGAATAAGCTCCTATCAGCTGGCAGGCCCAAATTGACTTTAGTCAGCAGTTACAAAATCTTCTATGCTCAAGAGTACAGAATAGTTATTTATTTATTTTTTTCTGTCAATAGAGTTTTGAGCTATTATTTTTCAGCAACTCCTCTGGTATAGTAGTTACTTCCTTGAAGCTGTTCGATTGTTTCTCCAATCCCTGGCAAATGATGTACTTCAAAAAGGAACCTGCCGTTTCTCACTGCGATTCCAGGACATTCCCATAGAACTTTTGCTTGTTACAGAAAGGTGGACCCCATGACAAACGGTGGAATGCCAACACCCCGACCCCTCCCCTGACAAATACGGTTGCTCTGTGATGCTTGTGATTCGAGTCTGGCCTTTGCAACTGCTTAGATCTCAGAGTCTCTAGTTCATAGACACAGTGGCATGAGGTAACTCATTTTATTTTGCACAGGTTGCATATTTCCACAGGAAACATTCTCGCAAACGTTGGTTTGGGGTGGGGGGGAAGGAAAGGAAAGGAAAGGAAAGGGGGAAAAAAAACAACAGTTTGTGCTTGGGGTTGGGTGGTCTCCCAGCTCTATGCCATAGTTTCTTTTCCTGGCAACCTTCTGTCATTAAATGTGTGCATGTTGATAACCTCTTCTGTCTTCACAATTACAGGAGCCTGTGGTTTGTGTTTTAACCGACGCTGACATTTCAAGGACATTCTCAGCTCCTCTACCATGGCACTACAAAAGGACCTCTATAGGAGAAGTGTGGGGAAAAAAATGAAAAGAAGAAAATAGAAAATCATAAAATTATTATTACTGTTATTACAGTAGCACATAGATTAATTAATCATTTGATGTTATTAATCAAGTCATTTATTTTCAATTTCTAGCTGAAGCTTAGGCCAACCTAGTATGTGAAAAAGATTGATAAAAACTTTGCTCCCACGTCCGTGGCTAATACTCCTTATGGGCAGCATTGCAAATTTTGAGTCATTTGTCACCTGGAATTATAAATCGTCTGACTGCTCAGTCCTCCCAACCCTTAAATATATGTTGTGCTTCTGCCAAAATCTCCTTACAACATTGTTATATTTTAAACATGCATCTTGTATGGTTAAACTCAGGGGTGAAATATAAATTTTGTTACTACTGGTTCTGTGGGCGTGGCTTGGTGAGTGTAGCAGGGGAAGGATACTGCAAAATCTTCATTCTTACCCCCCTCCAGGGGAAAATTCCATTCCCACCCCACTCCAGAGGAAGGATATTGCAAAATCTCCATTCCCACCCCACTTTGGGGCCAGCCAGAGGTGATATTTCCCAGTTCTCCAAACTGCTCAAAATTTCCGCTACTGGTTCTAGAGAACCTGTCAGAACCTGCTGGATTTCACCCCTGGAGAGGAGGTTTTGACCCCCTCAAAAAGGGTTCGCAACTTGGGTGGTCTCCTGGATTCACAGCTTACTTTGGAAGATCATTTAACGGCCGTGACCAGAGGGGCCTTCGTACAGGTTCACCTGGTGCGCCAGTTGCGTCCTTTCTTGGACCGAGACACCCTATGCATGATCACTCATACCCTCGTCTGCACTGGACTACTGCAATGCCCTCTACATGAGGCTGCCCTTGAAGAGCACTTGGAGGCTCCAACTGGTCCAGAACGCGGCTGCACGGGTTGTTATGGGAGTATCTCGGTACTCCCATGTTATACCACTCCTGCATGAGCTGCACTGGCTCCTGGTTGTCCTTCATGTGTGATTCAAGGTGTTGGTGTTAACCTTTAAAGCTCTACATGGCTTAGGCCTGGGGTATTTGCAGGACCATCTGCTGCCACTGGCATCCTCTCAGCGCCTGGTGCGTTCCCACAGAGTTGGCCTCCTCAGGGTGCCATCAGCCAGACAATGTCGGATGGCGGCCCCCAGGGGGACAGCTTTCTCTGTGGGTGCGCCGACCCTTTGGAATGATTTATCCCTGGAGCTCCAGACCTCTGCTCCTTCTGCCGCGACTTGAAGACATGGTTATTCCAACAAGCGGGCTTAGACTGATTACTGATTTTTACTTGATTTTACTGATGTCTAAACTTTAATTGTTACTTATTATTGAATGTACAGTTTAATTTTCTTTTACATTTTTTTACTGTGTGTTTTTTAGAGTTGTGAGCTGCCCTAAGTCCCTCGGGAGAAGGGCAGCATATAAATCTAATAAATTAAATTAAATTAAATTAAATTAAATTAAATTAATAGTATAGTAGGAGGGCATAGGGGTGGGTTCTAATTACTTTTACTAGCGGTTCGCAGTGGGAGCATGTGCAGTTGCCTCCTGATGACATTGGGGTGGGTGGGCTGAGCCTCCTGCCAATTTTACTACTGGTTCTAAGAACTGGATAGAACCAGGAGCAACCCATTACTGGGTGGGCAGCAGGCACCAGTGCTGTCTATAAGAAGGGACGCAGAGAAGTTTATCTTTCCAGGTGTATAAACCATTTCCTTAGATTGCTCACCTTCTGTAGCCACATGTCATCAGTTCCAATCAGCAGTATCATTTCAGCATTTCTACTTGGAGTACACGGGGCAGGGTCTGTATTTTATTTTATTTTTTGTATGTGAGCACTTTGACAATCTAAGCTAGGGGTAGGCAACTACTAGTATGGCTCCTTTACAGCCTGTAGACTTCAATACCCAGAATTCTTAAGCCAGGAGGCTGGCTTAGGAATTCTGGAGTTGAAGTCCACAGGTTGTAAAGGGACTATAGTTGCACATTCCTGATCTAAGCTTTCTTGGCATTCAATGTGCCGTAAATTTCTATGCATCATCTTCAGCAGACAATAAGGCACCAATCTGAGCGTAGACTTGAAAAAATGACATAGAAAAGTAACAATTTTATATTATTTTCAATTATGAATTAGTTGTGCAATTGGAATATGATAGCCAGAAAACATCTATTATTTCCTAGATCAAAATTTGAAATCCAAACTACAGGGTGTTTCTGGATTATTTTTCTTATTGCAGTAAAAAATAAGAGCATAGCATCCTGTTGTATAAGACATAAAAGCATATAAAGATAGCATACTTTTTCCTTGGGATAAAAAAATTAGTTGCCCTGGTTAGGCATTCTGGATGAATTTAAAGACTAGTCTCTTGAAACATCATTCTTATACATTATTCTGTTACCTTGCAGTTTAACTTTTGGGGGTAAGATAACAACTGCCATTTTAATTTTTAATTATTATTATTATTTTTGCTTTTTTCTATTAAGAAAAATAAGTAGAACTTAAGATTGGATTTGGCTTATCAGTCAGCCACAAGGATTTATTTTTGGTCAGGCCTTAGCACTACTTTATATGTGACTAAATTAGAGAATCAGTTTTGAAAAGAAAAATCCTTTTAACTGATGGGGAAAAAAAGGATATTTAAATGGGTAATTCAATAATCTATCTTGTTTTTAATGGTCTTGCTTTATGCCTACCTTTTCCTTAGAAGCCCTTTTATTTCTTTTGAGGAACTGGCAAGAGATTTTCTTGATTTCACCACTGCTTTCCCATTACAGGTATTCCTCAAATTATGACCACAATTGAGCCCAAAATTTCTGTTTCTAAGTGAGACATTTGTTAAGTAAGTTTCACAACCTTTCTTGCCACAGTTGTTAAGGGAATCACTGCAGTTGTTAAGTTGGTCCCCCGGTTGTTAAGTGGATCTGGCTTCCCCACTGACTTTGCTTTGCATGCAAATGGTGTTTACATGACTCCAGGAGACTGCAATGGTCATAAATATGAATCAGTTGCTACACATCTGAATTTTGATCATGTGACTGTGGGGATGCTGCAACAGTCGTAAGTGTGAAAAAGAGTCATATATTACTTTTTCCAATGTCGTTGAACTGTTATAAGTCAAGGACTACCTGTAGTTCACTTGGAGGCCACCAGAATGCAGAGACTTTCCTTTGGAGGAGGAGACTGGGAACTGCAAATGTTGCTTTCACAAGTTTCGCATCTGGCTGAAGCTTCATTATTTTGGAATCTCAATTGCCAGGAGCAACAGGAGATTGCACAAATATATTAGGAAGTAATAAAAGATATAAGTGAAATATCAGGTTTGTTCAGCCAATATAGCTACACATACAAAAAAAAAAAAAACCAACGCTACATGGAATATTCTGTTTTTTTTTTTTTAAAGCTTTTATTGAGTTGTTTAAAAGATACGACATATACATACAAACATACATTACATAAAAAAAAATTCAAATATCCTACTACATACAAATTCTACTAAATATATCTGTCTAGTAAAATAAAATATAATATCAT
>JANHFM010004894.1:40119-61669 GCA_032468115.1 Grayia smithii | reverse complement strand
TCTGCAGCCTAGATTAGTTTAGCCAAGCACTGAGCAGGGCTTCCAGGAACAATAACAGAAGAGTCAGGGTTGCAGGAACAGAAAGATGGGCGCCCCCCCTTCTCTTAACCTACTTAGGTGACCCCTGTGAAAGGGTCGTTCGACCCCCAAAGGGGTCCTGACCCACAGGTTGAGAACCACTGCTCTAAGAGAACTGCCTATATGACAGTAGGCTCTCATTAGCTTTCTTTATTATTACGAAACACTGTAAGTATTCCTGAAATCATACAGAATATAATAGGGACTACAGTCCTCTCTTGGTGAATATTGTAGATGTAGGAAAAGTTGCTTTGGATGCAGCCCTACTTCTCTCCACTATGTTAGGATTCTGCCTTATTAAGAAAGAAGAAAATCCTCTACCCTTCTCTGCTTTCTGGGTTTTTTTTTTTGCTCATTCCTTCCTGGAAGAGGCCAGATGGATTCATGCCATGGGTAGCTCAGATTCACAGGATCCTGAATTGAGCAGTTTTGAGCAGAGCAAAAGCACTTCATGTGGCTTATCAACCAATCAAGCTCTTCCCATCCTTCAATAGTCCCCACAGGGTACTGGCATAGAAGCCACCATTGGATAGAACTGGCCAGTTTGGACTTCATGTGTCCAGAGATTTGAACCTCTGGCATCCTCAAACTGCACACTTGAATGCCTAGACCAGGGCCAGAAAGTTTGTTCTGGAAAGGGTCAGATCTCACCTCTTCTCCACCTCTGTGGGTGTCTGGCAGGCCAATCTTCAGGCCAAAGAGCATGGTAGTGATTGGACATTGCCAGCTTGCCAACGAGGAGGCTGTCACTAGCACTGCTCACTAGCACCCCAAACTTTAGTCCTGCCCCTTGTACCAGAAGCTTGGCCCTATTAATTTACTTGCAGGCTGAATGAACAGCCAGTAGGCAAGTTTAGATCCATGGTCCACTTTTTGCCAACTCTTGGCCTTTGAAGTCTTCTGTCCACTGCTTGAGACTCTTGTTGCATGCTTTCAGTTTGCCGATTAAATGAGAACATTGAAGTCTAATCCCTTGAATGTCATGCTACTGGGGAAGGTTATGTATGCATTTTCCTGCTTGCCAGTTTCTGGAGTACCACAATAAGATTATTTCAGGGCTGTCCTCCTCTAACCACAAGTAAAGAGTTTATCTTCTGTCTTTATCAAGAAGAAGAGTGAAATACTAGCCATTGAGAGGAAAACCTCAAGGGTGGTTTATGGTTCATTGTGCAAGAAGAGTAAGGTAGTTGCGGATGAGGAGAGAGACAGCTGAACAGTGGTGTCAAACCTGACTCTACTCCATAGTTGCCTGCACCTGCTTTCACTTGCAGTATGCCATATAGTGATAAGAGGATGGTGGTGAATTCCTAAGGTGGGGGGGGGGGAAGTCTACAGAATACAAGAGTGCCTTCTGTTGCCAGCAAGACGTTCTCCACCAAGGACAAGTTATGAAGATTATATGAGCAGCAAAGACAATCTTTCCCAAAACAAAAGTACTGAACTCAACTGGTAAACTATGATCTGTGGATGGCCCAGAGGGGAAAATGTGGTTTTACCTACAGGGGTTTTTGTAGGAAAATCCCAGAACTGACTTTGTTTCTGCTATACCTATTCCTATGTATACCTATACCTAGGTGGGGTTTTCAATAAAGCTACACTCTTGGTAATTAAAAAGAGTCGAGAGTTTCTTTTGTTGAATGTGCCAAATGGGACGGTTGACATTAAGTCACTTCTCACAGTAGTACTGTGTTTCCCCAAAAATAAGACCCTGTCCTATATTTTTTTGAACCCTGAAATAAGCGCTTGGCTTATTGCCATGCACTCAAAAGCCCGATTGGGCTTATTATCAGGGAATGTCTTATTTTGGGAAAAACGGTACCTACCTGGATCCCACTGGTAGGCCAAAGACCTGAGATGTGGGCAACAAGCAAAGAATCAGAGGAGAAGAAACTGGAGGAGCCTCTGGCTCAAGAAGCCTCAGCAGTGCTGCAGACCAGGGCAGGGGCGCAGCTGGTATGCATGCATCCCAAACTGAGGACTGAGAATCTGAAGCCTCTTTAAATGGCCAAATGGGATGGCTGACAAGTGGCTTGGTGAATGGGCTGTAGGCCACACAGAGATTAATATTTTTAATTTCCTTCTGTTAAGCGAGCTTATTTTTGTTCTGTAAGCACATAATTTCTGTACAGTTACTTTTTCTATATTAAAGGAATATCTAGATACCTGTGTGAACTGTTCAGGACAAACTTACAATCCTTTTTAAACCATCACAAAGGAACTTTACAGTGAGTAAAGAAGTGGAACTTCCAATTTTTCTCTGCAGAAGAAGAAAAGAATCCTGACTGAAAAAGAGAGTAAATTGCCTCTCCATGTAAGAAGGTTGCCTGCCATACCAAATAGTTACCCAGGTTAATATGGGAATGGAGAGCCAAATCACCAAGAGGAAAGTGTGGGCTGTGAGAAGGAATGGATAGGGTTCACTCTCCACTGCAAGATGTCAACGGTTGTCGACATAATTACAAAAGCAGGAGATGAAGAAAACAGCCCTCAATAAGAAATGTGTACACTGTCATTCCTGACAGCTAGGAAATGCCCCAGAGATAATGGATGAGTTGCGTGATGCAGTTGTCTTGCCCCACCAGGGTGAAATGCTATCGGTAAAGACTCTTGAATAGTATTCCTGTCTTACCTAATATCAAATGTCAGACTCATTGTTGGAATGGAAGGTAGGGGGAGGTAGTGCATTTCAGATAAAACTCCTTGTTCTTGGTCTATGTAAACAGCTGACTAATAACATCAAAATTTAAAAACAATCTAAATTGTCAAAAAAACCTGTTTATGGAAGGAATTAGAGAAAACCAACCAACAAAAAAACCTAACTAGCAGCAAACGGGTTTATCATTCCCCCAAATAACATATTTTTAACAAAATGTTCAAAACTTGTTTAGCTTTTAAAACCTTTCATTAGATTTTTACGCATTTCTTGTTTTTTAAACCTTTGGTTTCCAAAAAAAATCAGTATCTGTTTTTCAATTCATTTTTTAAACTTTTTTGACCCCTAACTTACATTAAATAGTCTTTACTGTGCTCACCTAGTCAGGAAACTATTGATGCCTGCTCTGCCCTATGTACCATGACATGTTGCTGTTGTAGTCAAGATTTAGTGTAGAGAGGCAAGCTGAAAAACTAGTAAATTGAAATGTGGAAATGTAATTACCAGCTGCAATGTTGAAAGGAAGCCCAAGCAGGTTGTTAATGCAAGTCATTATATGGCTGCGCCATGCAGTCCAGTTTTCCCTGAAATTTTCTGCTTTTAAGCAGGGATTTTAAAGAATTTGGAGAACACCAAGGGAGTTGGTTAACTAGGCTTGGAGTGGGCAAGGGAAATGAAAGATGGCAATTCGTTTGGTGGGATAACTTGAAATTAGCAGCTGCTGTTCCTAAATTCCCCATTCTCTGTGATGGAAAGCCTGGGGGGATTAGTAGGAGAGACGCTGCTCCGGGCCTGCATGCCATAGTGTTCCTTCACTTGAGTTAGGGCACTCATCAATCTTGTATTGGCTGAATCCAGGGAGAGGATCCTTTTCTCCTGCAAGAACAACAGAAAAGAAATCCAAATGAGACTACATTTGTCTATGTTCACCACAACCAACAGGACTTCACTGGATTTGAAACAGTGAAGGTAAAATCAATGTCTTATTACTTCTAAGTGTTTTTCCTAGCCCATCAGCCAAATGCAACAGGCTTGCCTCTTTCAGCATTCCAGAATCTCTTCTGGATCTCTTTCATCTCTTCATGGATCACACAGAAATACTGAGGCAGAACCCAGAAGACAACAGAAATTTAAGGACTGGCTCTTACACAAAGGAAAATAGGAAACAGTGATAGACTAATAAAAGGGCAGATTATTCCAGAGTTTGGGTGTATACAGATCTGGGATCTCTAAAGACAGCAACCTGACGACAACTGGGAGAGAACTAATTGACAAATATAATTGCCATCAGATTCCAACAGTGTGAGGATGCAGATAAGAGAAGCATCTATGGCCATTATATCTTGGCACAGTATGAGAATATTCAATAATCTCAGTATTGGTTTGGGTCTCCCAGAGATCTGTCATAAAATCAGTGAAGGAGTAAGGTGTTTATTACCCATTTTCCTACAGCGGACATAGTCGGGAACAATGTGAAATGTGGTGGGCAAAAGGAGTTTTGTCACTAACAACTACACAGAAAATTTAGGTATGCATCTGAAAGGCACCAGGGTTTGAAAAGACTAACATCTCACAGGTATAAATGTGTTTGTGGAATGTGTTTGTGAAAAAGGGCAACTGTACATTCATCACAGCAGAATGATACTATAATTAAAATTGCCTGTAGTCAACTCATTTTTTATGAAGTAAGTCCAGTGTTTTTTCTGACTGGGTCTCACTCTCCATCTCCCTACAAAACTATCAGTCCCTTCTCAGAAATAATTTTCCCATAATGTCATAGAATAAATATTTTTCAAATTGCAAAACATAAATTTATTACTTTCTTTAGAATGGAATTCTTATGGATTATGAAATTCACAAACAATGAAATTCAGAGAGCAGTTCCAAACTGGAATGCATAAGACTAAGGTGGGGGAAACCTAAGGGCATGGGGGCAGGCCAGGGCAGTACTCAACTAGAGATCTCATTGGAAATACTTGCCCATTTGAATGATTTCCTCTCCCTTTTAACAAGTGTAATTTAATACAGAGATGATGTCAATTGCCATTAAAAATGGATATATAGCCCAAAGTACAGCTCTGTTAATTAAGGGGGGGACAGGACAACAAGCAGTAGTGATATACAGGCTACCATACCCTCAACAGGCAAAAAATCCCCAAAAAATAAAAAGAGAAAAAAAGACTGACGGGGGAAAAAAGAGAATTTGCTGTGAGTGGATGAAAAAAGGGAATTTTAAGCACAGGGTGAGAAATCCATCTCTATGCAGTTCCTGATTCAACAGTTTCTCTGCAGGATAGAATAGAATGAATGAGCTGGAAGGGACCTTTGAGGTCTTCTAGTCCAGCCCCCTGCTTAAGCAGGCAAATCTATACCATTTCAGATAGGTGACTGTCTAATCTGTTTTTAAAAACATCCAGTGATGGAGCGCCCATGATTTCTGGAGGCAAGCTGTTTCACTGATTAATTGTCCTCACTCTTAGGAACTTTCTCCTTAATTCCAGGTTGCTTCTCTCTTTGATTAATTCCAACCATTGTTTATTATCCTGCTCTCTGGTGCTTTGGAGAATAATTTGACCCCCTCTTCTTTGTGGCAGCCCCTCAAATACTGGGAATTTTGTCTGGGGTTTTTGTTTTTCACTCTCGTGTTGAAATAGCCTATCACAAAGCCTTCAGCCAGATTCTAAACTGCTCTGAATAAATCAAACAGCTTGAAGATAACCCACGTGGGCCTAGTTCTCAGCAACCATATGGAACATCATTCATAAATAACTAAGGAACAGAAATTATGCTTCTATCAATTCAGTGAGCTGGGGAAATTAGCTTTCAATTTAGCCACTGTCTTTATTTAATCTCCAGCAGTTCATATTGTAAATCCTGTGGCATTATTCCATACTTAAAAGCAGCTTTTTAAACAAAATCTTCAGAATTTTTTTCTTCTCTTGATAAAATTGGGCTGAAAGGGAAAAAAACCTGCTCCTGAATAACTCACAAGGAGAACATTTATATTCATCATAGAACACTAAGCAAACACAAATATGAATTATAACCAAAGTAATATCAGTACATTTTAGAATAGAATAGAATAGAATTCTTTATTGGCCAAGTGTGATTGGACACACAAGGAATTTGTCTTGGTGCATACTCTCTCGGTGTACATAAAAGAAAAGATACATTTGGCGTGAGTCATAGGGTACAACACTTAATGACAGTCACAGGGAACAAACAAGCAGTTGAATCATATTAGGAAACAGTCACTAAAAATCTTAGGATACCAGCAACAAGGTTACAGTCATACAGTCGTAAGTGGCAGGAGATGGGTGACAGGAACAGTGAGAGATTAATAATAATGCAGACAGTTACTAGTTTGACAGCGATAAGCATGCCAGGAGCAAGGGGGAGCGGGAGCGGGGCGGGTTGCGCATATATGCACGGGGGCAGGGCGCAAACGTGACCACCACCACCCCTGCTCCTGGCATGCGATGGCAAAAAGGTTCGCCATCACTGTTCTATGCTATATTAACTTTCAGTCTTCTGGAATTACTTTATATTTGTTAAATGCTGGTTTTTATACTGTTTACTATAGTTTCAAGATAAGATATGGGATGTTTATTTGAATGAAATACATTGTTATTTAGGATAGTTTTGTTTGGAATTGTTGCCATTTGTGTTGTAAAAATGTTGTGCATTTGAGCTTGTCTTTCTTAAAGGAAATATGATCCCTCTTTGTCATGTTAAAGAGGAGTTTTCTTGTTGTTTCTATCAGGATATCAGGACCATCTTATCCTTTTAAATGGCTTTTTGCTAACAGCTAAGAACTGAGATGTGGAATGTCAAGTTTAATTAATGTTATTAATGTTAGTTTAATAATGTTAGTTTAATTAACATTAATTAAATTATTAATATAACTTATATTAATTATTAATATAACTTTATAATAATATTTTAGAACTCTGGAATTTTTGCTGATAATTGGAGGAGATGTTACTTATTTTATTTGTTTATTATTAAGAGGCATGTTTTTGGCTGAAGAGCCTTATATTGTTAAGAGATGAACAGATTACGAAATTTTTTATACTTGTGATGAGGGTGGAAAGTTGCTTTCGTGAGAGGGATTTTTGTACTTTTTTGCACTGTTTTTTTTTTTAGTTTGTACTAACTTTTATTGTTGCAATTAAAACTTTTAAGTTAATTTTAAAACTTTTAATACAATTGCTGCAGAAAACCAGAGGGGAATGCAGACCACTGCTGAGAAGATTATGCAATTTTTTAAAAAGGAAGCGGGATTCTCATAAACTTGCTTTGTGTATCTTGTTCCAGCTTACAATTCTTTTCTCCTTTGAAAGCAACCTCTTTTTCATAAAATGAATGAAAAGGGCGTAGGAAAAAAAGCGAAATAATTTTCCTACATGGCACTAAGTAAATCCACCTGGCAGATGGGGTAGAAAAGACATGGGCTTGGCCCCCACAGCAGGGGTGAAATCCAGCAGATTCTGACAGGTTCTGGAGAACCGGTAGCAGAAATTTTGAGTAGTTCAGAGAACCGGTAGCAGAAATTCCTGGCTGGCCCCAGAATGGGGTGGGAATGGAGATTTTGCAGTATCCTTCCCCTGCCATGCCCACCAAGCCACATCATGCCCCCAAAGCCACACCCACAGAACCGGTAGTAAAAAAAATTGGATTTCACCACTGCCCCACAGCCAATTAAGATATAGGGTCTCCTGCTTGAGCAGGGGGTTGGATTAAAAGAGAGGTGTCAAACTCAAAGCCTGGGGGCTGAATCCGGCCGACGGAGTGCTTAGATCTGGCCCATGGGGCTGCCCTGCAAACAGCAAAGGATCAGCCCATGGCTCTACCTCCTGAGCTCCATTTCTGATGCCAGAGGCTTGCAGGAGCCCATCGCAGCCAAAATCAGAGTATGCGAGGGCCACAGGCGGCCCTCCCAAGCTCCATTTTCATTGGGAGAGGGTTGCAGGAGCCAATCACAGCCAAAATCAGAGTACGTGAGGGCCACAGGCAGCCCACCTGAGCTCCATTTTCACTGGCAGGGGGTTGCAGGAGGCCATCGCAGCCAAAAATGGAGCTCAGGAGCCGTTTTCGCTGGCAGAGTGCTCGGACCACCAAAGGCATCCCCAACACAAGAAAAGAGTCTATTTCTGTGTCTAAAAGAACATTCCCCCCCCTTTTGATTTCTCAGGGGGGGGGAAGACAGACTTATCCAACATAAAATGAATGTGATATACCATGTTTGTGGCAGAAGGATTCCAGCAACATAGTTTATGGTGATAAATGATTTTCTGTGACAGCCAAAATATGACAATGAAAGGAAGACAAATGCATTTCCTGCAATGCTGATTAAGGCCGCCTTTCCCATAAAGGATTATGTAGGACAAGCTGACATGATCACCTGGAATTATCTAATCCAATAGGCATTCATGCATGACAGATAAAACATCTGTTTAAAGAAAATAAAGTGCACTTAACCATGGGGTTTAAGAGTCTGGCCAAAACCAGATCAAATAAAGAACACAAAAGTTTTCTCAGCCGCTGTTGAGAGCTTGCAAACAATTTATAGCTGAACATGGCTAGCACCCCCGTTCTTTTTCAGGCCTATTGATTACCTGGCTGCATTTCACTTGGGCCAAGCTAATTGTAGCATACACGGAGAGAAACGACCAGGGGTGAGATTTAAGGCAAGGCTTAAAGGAAGGAGGGTTGTAACAGAAAACATGGCCTGAAAGAAATAAATGCTGAAAGAAGGATGCTCAGGTTGCTTGAAAGCAGACTATGGCAAGATTAAATAGAGACATCATAAACCTTTTCTTCCTGCCATTTGCTGAAATCCTAAATCCATCCAAAAATGCTATATTTCTCCCCACCATATAGACCAGGAGTCAGCAACCTGCGACTCTGGAGCCACATGTGGCTCTTTCATCCCTCTACTGTGGCTCCCTGTTGCTGGTTGGCTCCACAATTGATAGGGCTTTCGGTTAGGACAGGTAGAGGAAAAAGGATGCTGCTCTAGGAGGAGACTCTATGGTGGAGGAACCGGACTTCCGGTCAGCGGAGGAAAAAGAACACTGCGATAGGAGGAGACTATGATGGGGGAACGGGACTTCTGGTCGGCTCCAGAATTTAACGGGGGCTTCCAGTTACGACCTTTGTGGCTCTTTGTTTCAGGTTGCTGACCCTTGATATAGACCAAGGGTGTCAAACTCAAGGCCCGTGAGCCAGATCCGGCCCATGGGATACTTAGATCTGGCCCATGAGGCTGCCTTGGAAACAGTGAAGTAGCCAGAGGGGTGGGGGTCATGCTGCCTCCATTTTGGATATTAACCCAAGTAGCTGGCAAGGAAACAGAATATTTTTGAATCCTGAAGACAGAGTTATGTACCCTAAAATGGGCATACAAAAGGAGACCTCTGCGCATTTTAAAAATAATATTCAGATTCAGCATTTGAATAGTTTAGATTGGTTGGAGATTAATGGATATTAGATATGAACCCTTGGCAGAAAATGTCTAAATAGAAACAGGAAAGCATGCAAATGGTCAATGCTGTTAATTAGATTTTTAAAAATGCCATCAGATAAAACAGGTCAGCTAAAATGAAGCATTCCTAATCAAATACAGGCTAGAATTGAGTATTGCTTCAGGTCAAGTATTAAATACTGTGGCATGTCATCCAGTCTGTAAGGTAAAGGTAAAGGTTCCCATGCACATGTGTGCTAGTCGTTCCCGACTCTAGAGGGCAGTGTTTATCTCTGTTTCAAAGCCGAAGAGCCAGCGCTGTCCGAAGACGTCTCCGTGGTCATGTGGCCGGCATGACTAAACGCCAAAGGCGCACGGAACACTATTACCTTCCCACCAAAGGTGGTCCCTATTTTTCTACTTGCATTTTTATGTGCTTTTGAACTGCTAGTTTGGCAGAAGCTCGAAAAAGGAACGGGAATTCATTCTGTTATGCGGCGCTAAGGATTCAAACCGCTGAACTTCTGATTGACAGCGCCTTAGCCACTGAGCCACCTCATCTCATATCCACTGTACTTTCATGTTAAAGTCAAATATCAAAGAGACTTGCATATGTCAAGCATTTCATTTGTTCTCTCAATCTTTGCCCACAAGTAAGTAGTATCAAAGTATTCATCAACCTAAGAATACAAAGGAAGCTCCAAGGTGCATTTTGTCGCAATGTACAAGGAAAATGCACACCCAGTGAAGAAGATATCGACAAAAAGACAACTCAAATGCAGTATCCCCTGGCAGCTTTATGTTCTGTTGCCTCAACTCAGATGAAACGCTTGTCAATGGACTCAGTTCACACTCGGTTGCTAACCATTCATGCAGAGAAATCAAGGCACACTCATGTCTGTGTGAAAGAGTTCCTTGAGTTCAGAAGTTGTTGTTTCACTGGGTAATTGATCAGCACAATGACTTCTCATTGACCCTGTCTTCTATCCAAATTGCTGATAGAAGATGGAAAAGATTTTCCAACTGATTGCACCATAATGCCAGGACAAGAGAAGAGGGGGAGAGGGAAGGTATAGCAGAGGCAAAATTGCCCAACGGACATGGATGAAAAGCCACTGAGCAGCAGAGGATGAAAACAGGGAGTTGAATGATAAATGAAGGCCAGGATGGGTAAATGGGTGCATTTGCAAGAAAGTGCAGTCAGCCTTCAATTCAGCTGCTTCAAGTAGGGAAGAGGAGGAGGAGGAGGAGGAGGAGGAGGAGGAGGAGAAGGAGGAGAAGGAGAAGGAGAATCACCAATTAGTCATTTTATCAAATTTGCCAAGATAGGTGAGAATATACTTCAAAATGGCAATCTTATAAAACATCTTGTGAATTTGTAAAGGATTGCCAACTGAGATATGATTATCAGAAGATAGAAAATGGAATACACCTGTAATCTCCATTAGAAGTAAACTTGTTTTAGTGCTCTTTTGTAAGTTATGTTGTTGAACTGGTACAGTAAAACCTTCAAGGCACTAATAAAACAATAGAGGGATTGGAACCATTTTAGTACACCATATAGGCTGTTGAACAACCTGAATAAATACCACTTACACATGCTGAAGATGTCAGAAACATATTTATACTAAAGAAAAGGATCCCTTTAATAATTCAATGACATGTCAGAAAACCAGGAGGATCCTAAACAAAAGTAGATATACAAGATGAATACGCATAAGTGCTCATAAATGAACAGACTGTGAACTATTGTGCACAGATCAATGTTCAAATTATAATAGTACATACATTCTACTGTAGGATATACCAGCATTCATACCACCCCAGACCCTGTAGTGTTTCCTTTGCTGCCTCTTCTTTAGACACTGACAACATAGTAACCAAAGCAGTGGGTAACAGACCAGTAAGAGTCCATCATTGATAATGAATGTATCAAAGAGACTTTGGACTTGCCGAGTGATCATGCACAGTCAGAAGATGAGGAACTCTGGATGGACCCTTGGAACAACCTTCACATACCAATGACAAAACTGTGACCTCTCTTTTTTCGTTTTAATTTTTATCCCCATTTATAATAATTATAATGATAACAATAAAACTTTTTATCATCAAAAAAAGAGAAGAATATACTATTGACATCCACGTGACCAGTAAAAGTGGAAAGCGTAGCAAAGAGTACGGAGAAAGAGTAGCAAAGCGAAGTGTAATAATGCTACCCAGTGCTACATGTGTAGCACAGATTGCACTACAGAGGTCCACAGGTAGACAATCTGCCATTTTCCAAGAATTCTGGACACAGGTTGTGTCCAGTCTAGACAATTTGACAAATTGCGAAACTGAAGGATACCCATCAAGTTGTCAAATCCTATACAAATACCTATGCACCTAAGTATCTTTTCAGGTATATGAGAGCAAAGGCTTCTCAACTTTCATACAATTTTACTTTTGATAATACTTCTTTTAAATAAAAGAGGGACATAATTGCTTCTGTTATTTCTTATTTCTTATATTATGTAATTATTTCTTAAATGTGTAAACCTAGCAAATCCACAGAGATTAACTGTAGTTGTTTGGGATTGGACAGATTAAATTGCCTTCTTCTATACAAGCTTCAACAATAAATCTTCCATTTGTAAGAGGGGGGAAGGGAGGAAGGGAGGGGGAGAGAGAGAGAGAGAGAGAAATTATTTTGTTCCCATTAGCAACATAACTGATCAGACCTCACGAGGAATAATCTGCTCTACTTGAAATATTAACCAGAAAAGAAACCTGGTGGCAACAGACCTTAAGCTTATTTTCTCATTCTTATTCAAGAGATAATGTGGCATTTTAAAGTTATGATTTATGACATTTCATGCAAAAGAGATGAGGCAGTAATGATTCTGAAACTCCGAAGACTCTCTGGACTAGCAACACAATTAGAGGTTAAAGAAGTCAAACAGTTCACTATCTGTTGCCTGAAGACAAAAGATATTGCAATGGCATGCAGAAGAGAGAGTGCTTTCTAGCTTATTCAGCACTCATAAATTAAAGATCACTAGAAGATAACTATGTGTCAGACATCATGAATGTAAACATAATGAAAACATTGAGTGATCCCAAAGCTAGGTGCTTCTAGAAAAGCTGAAGGTATAAGGCAACATCCTTAAAATTATTTCTCTTATTCTAGTGATGGAAAGAATGTACAAAGTGTTAATTTATGCATGTTGGCATGCATTAGACACTAATTCCATGCATTATGACCAAAATTAATGAAATAGTTGAGCACTAAACACTTGAAAACTATAAAGCAAAGCAAAGCAAAGCAAAGCAAAGCAAAGGTACCCTATCTACAGGTAGTCCTCAACTTACAGCAGTTCATTTAGTGACCGTTCAAAGTTACAGTGGCACTGAAAAAAGTAACTTGAAAAAAGAGTATTATGAAATCTGGAATAAATTTTATTATTGGATGGAGAGGAGGAGGAATGCTGGCATAAAGGATTATTGATGAGTTGAATGTTTAGAAATTTTTATGTTCGTTTTCTGTGATAGATAGGAATGAACTTGGTATTGATGTAACCTTCACAGATGAAAGAACTTACATGTTTGAAATGTGATAAATAGTATAAACCTGTATAGCGATAAGGAATCATATTTGTTGCAAGGTAAAACTTGATGAAAATGTCTAAACCGAAGAAGTCAAACCATGTCCAATGTTTTTAATTTGTATTATTAATAAAAAACTTTTTTTAAAAAAGAAAAAAGTAACTTACAACCATGCACTACTGACCAGCTACTGCAGAGGTGTCAAACTCGGATCATCACATATTGTATCATGACTTTTTTTCCATTCGCTAAAACAGGTGTGACTGTGGTCAGCACATGACGCATCCAGCCTGCAGTTTGACAGCCTTGACCTACTGTGATCAACCTCAGAAGAGGCCATGTTGCCTTCAGGTGCTTCTTAGGAGCTTTTACAAGCCACTTATTTTATTACTGTGGGTGAAATTCCTACTGGAGAACGGATAGGGTTTTGGTCAGCAGCTCTTGGTACATTTTTATAACCTGCAGCTCAGCTTTACAAAACAAAATGAAAATCAAAAAGAAAAATCGACTTATGACCACAATTGAAACCAGAATTTCCATTGCTAAGCAATGTGGTTGTTAAGCGAATGTCTCCCATTTTACAATCTATTTTTGCCATTGGTGTTAAGCGTAGTCATACAGCCATTAAGCAAAACTGTTTCCCCACCCCATTTGTTTGTTGGAAGCTGGCTGGGAAGTTTGTATCCTGGGATGCTACAACTGTTGTAAATACATACCAGTTGCCAAGCACTGGAATTTTGATTGTGACTGTGGAGATGCTGCAACCATTGTAAGTGCAAGGACCAGTTATTTCAGTGCTGTTGTAACTTTGAACAGTTAGTAAATGAATGTTTGTAAGTCAAGGACTGCCAATAACAGCATCCAGTCAGCAAGTGGTCCAAGATAGAAATTAATGCCATCTTGATTCTAAACCTCTATATTTCTACGCCCACATGCAAAAACAGCATAAACATTGCAAATCTCTAGTGTGTGCTTCACATGTTGAATATTCATTTATTTGTAAAGATGCAAACATATATGTTTGAAATTTATTGTTATACATTATATGGGAGATCACATACTACCAAAACATGAATGTATCCACATCAGTAACATTTTCAGATAATACTTATTTTTGTCAACTAATATATATATATATGATGAAAGGAACCTGAATCTCATTTTTAAGCCATCAACAACTACAGTACCGTTCTTTACATGCAGTTTTCAAGGATAATGATGAAAGATGAAAGATTATCTGACTGGTCTTCTCCACCGCATATTTTTCCTTTTTTAAAAAAAAAAATAAATCAGAACTGCTGAGGCTTATAAGGCTTTAAATGAATCGGTCGATTTTGCAGTGTCAGCACAAAACTGATATAAAAACACAGTTCATACCATGTTCTCTCTTTTGTAATGGCAGTTTTCATGGTCCATAGAGCAAAGATGAAGAAAGGTAGGAAAGGAGCACCTGCCAAGAAAGGTGCCTCACAGAATGAAGAATGAAGTGCCGGGCAAAATAAATCCTGCTAAGCAGCCAACTGTACTGCCAAAAAAAAAAAAAAAAAAGTGAGTTGAGAGGGATGAAGGATGGTTGGCTTTAAAAAGCAGAAGATAATTAGATTAAGTGTTCAAGATGTATTTATTTTGTTACTGACGTGGATAAGATAACCCTAATGAATTGATGGTTAATTCTAGATTACTCTATTACCTTAGGGAAGCTTCCTACATGATGATGTTAAGTAATCAAATTTATCCAACACAAAAGTCTATGTCTAAGAATATTGTATAAAATAGAAGGTATTAAAGATGCCAACTCAGAAAGAAATATTTTGCTATGCCTTATCTGTAATGATGCTTCTAAAATCAAATGCTTTGTAGCTAATGTTTTTACATGATAGTTAACATCCTGAACTCTGCGAGTCTCACTTCTGTTGTAACAATAAGTAGAAGCGGAAGGGAAGGCAAAGAGCAATTAAGTGCTTTGCCATCTGACTGGCATAGAGGCTAACTTTTAAGAAAAAAAAATGAATCTATGTACTTACAAAATTGTGGAACAAGTTTATATATTGGGGAAAGACCAATCCTATACGCTTCAGTTAGCAAAAGTGTTGGGACATTTGCAAATGGGTCACCACCAGAAAAGAAAAGAGTGGTTCCAACAGAAGATAAATTATGTAGGTCCAGGTTGAACTATAGAGGCCTTGATGCTTTCTGAGCTTGGTTGTTTGCTTGCGGACATTTCACTACCAAACAATCATCAGTGCAAAGAAGGGTGTTATTTTGCTCTCTGTTCAGCTTGGCCTGCCAGTTTTGGAGAAGGCGTGGTTTTCTCTTTGGTAGTTCCTTGCTTTCTGCTTGACTGTTTGTCTGGTGTTAATTCCAGCTTATATGGGTGTTGGCTGCTATAGAATTCATCTTCTGGTCTTTTAAAGAAAATAGATAATATACTAAAATACACAAGGAAAATATATAGAAGATATATTTTAAAGAACAAAGCACATCAGTGGTGGGATTCAAATTTTTTTACTACCAGTTCTGTGAGTGTGGTTTGGTGGGCATGGCAGGGGAAGGATACTGTAAAATCTCCATTCCCACCCCACTCCAGGGGAAGGATACTGTAAAATCTCCATTTCCTCCTGATCAGCTGGCAGAGAATAGATGGGGGTGGGGCCAGTCAGAGATGGTATTTACCGGTTCTCTGAATTACTCAAAATTTCTGCTACCAGTTCTCCAGAACTAGTCAGAACCTGCTGAATATCACCTCTGAAGCACATCCTCTCCAGGAGTTTACCTATACTTTCCAACACACCTACTCACATTGATGTTATCTAGTTGGATTATGAAAAGTATGCAAACAAACAACCAATCTGAGAGAGCTCCAAGGACTCTACAGAAAAGAATGGGTTAAAAAAAGTAAAGGGCAAAAGGTTTGTAGATTTACACTATTGCAATTAAGATCACATTTAAGCCATCAAATGTTTTTGTGAACAGAAATGTGAGAAATGTAAAGCTAATGATCTAAATGAATCTGTGATTCTTAAAAAACCAGGAGGGGTATATTTTAAATGTTGCTTATAATTCTGGATGGAACTGCCTGTGAAATGTGCCCATTACTGGTCTTAAGTCATGCCTGACAGATAACATTTTTGTGGTCAGGCAAAGCTTTTGATCTCGTTGTAGTTCTGTTGCTCTGTGGTGGCTTTAGGTTTTGTAATTTTTTTGAAAAAATATTTTCATACTTTGTTTATTTGTGAGTTTTTGAGACTCATGTACTTATTTATCTTGACACTGGACCTAATAAAACTGGCTTTTGAGTGGGAAATAATAGGCCTGCCCTCTGAGTTCCATGAAGTCATTGCTTGGGGCATACTCCTCAATACATGGCTTCCCATGTGTGCTGGGAATGACACTTCAGATTTCCTGACCCAGCAGAACTAAAGAGTGGGAATTTGAGGAACTGCTGATAGTCCCAGTCCTAACATATCTGAAAGACTATAATTTGGAAAATATTGATTTATAAATTCTGAGTTGGGATCATGCTGGATTTTGTTTGTTTCTCCATATACTTATTTTCAGCCTGCTTTTAATGTATTGTTTTTTTAATGCTTTGTAAATTGTCAGGATTATTGAGGATAAGTAGTTTATAAATTGAATGAATGTAGAGAGGTGGTATTCAGCAGCTTCTGACCAGTTCTGGAGAACTGGTAGTGGAAATTTTGAGTAGTTCGGAGAACCAGTAAATACTACCTCTGACTGGCCCCATCCCTATCTATTCTCTGCCTTCTGAGTCCCAGATGATCGGGAGGAAAAGGGGATTTTGCAGTAACCTGCCCCTGGAGTGGGGTGGGAATGGAGATTTTACAGTATTCTTCCCCTGACATGCCCACCAAGCCATGCCCACCAAGCCACACCCACAGAACCAGTGGTAAAAAATTTTGAAAACCACCACTTGTGTGTGTGTGTGTGTGTTTGTATGCACAGACCCACATACATACGCATACAATGACTCTGTTATGAAACATTCATATACATGCTTGTGTGTTTGTGTGCATACTGAATTTTGCTAGTTTTTTGCTATTTATCCTCATATTGTAGGATACCAAGGAAGTTAAATCAAAAACTGAACTACATCACCTAACTTTATAGAACTCCTGCTTTTTGGATGCTCGGAAAGAAAAATAAAATGTTCAACCTCCTGTTCAATCCGCCTGCTGTCAAATATAAATTATAATTCTAAAATGAAGCTGAACAACTATTTCTAGCCTTAAAAATAGCATTAACATTTAGAACAACATCAAGGTACCTAATACTCCTTGCAATGCTGGAGCCACAATTGCATCTTCGCTTCCTTCCACTCAAAGAGAAGAAGAAGAAAAATAAAGAAAGAAAAACACTGTAGAAAGAATATTAGTTAAAATAAGTCCTTCCCAGTGCTACTCAGATCTACTGACTAACTCATCTTTCGATTTTAACCTCTTTTTACATTGTAAAAAGCAATTTATTTGAAGACACATATTTACTTCTTAATGAATACAGTTCTTGTGGAGGAGGAATACCTATTTAACACAGCATAGTCTGACAGAACAGAAAAACAGCTGACAATTTTGAAACAGAAATTATATGATAAATTTAAACGAAATTGGCTGTGATTGGCACATTTCAAGGTAATGAGCCCTCAAAGGCTGAAATTGTGGATAAATAAACAGGCTAACAAATCAATAAAGTGTCTTGCCTAAGCTAGTTCTTTACAGACAACCTGATATCAAATGATGACAAGGGGAGGATCTGTTTGGGATTCCCAATTACAATCAATGTGTACCAACAATGGAGCAAGAATCATTTCATCGTGCTCTGGAAACTCAGACTTCATCATTAGTTATATTTACCGATGATGGAAAAGTCACCGAAAAGGGGTTGTCTTCTGAGCAAGAGGTGAGAGAGCATCAGGCTCAGATCAAGTTAATTAATTGATCTACCTAAATGTATTTCAGAAAATCATAGCACAGTATCCAGTAAGGGCATGGTGAAGATTTGTCAAAGGTCTTATTACTAGGCTGATTTCTCAGGTGGAAAATATCCTGATGTTTTCAATTACAAGGAGAAGAGTTACATGCAATTTTGTTTTATCTCTTTTGTATAATGCTTGAGTAAAGACACCCGTGTTTTTCATTAGCAACACAGTTAGGTTCATATAATGTTAACACTGAACTGTGCTGACCGAAAGAAAACATAGACTAGAAATCAGATTGCCATGTCCTCACCTCACACAGAACAGCAATTTATTACTTTCTAGCCATTCTCTGTGGCAAGTGCATATGTTTTAGAATATCACCTTGTGACATTCAGTAATAAGCATAAATTGTTGAGTCAAGAGAGCATCCAAACCTTGAAAAACAGAATTGCCAAGAACAATAGATCACATCATCCACCTATAACACATTTCAAATTATCATTGCAAATGTATACAAATAGTTTACAATAGATATTTGCGAAGGAAAATAGATAAAGGACAGGGTTAATCCAAAGGATCAACAACAGGTGAGGGAGGTACTATAGGTTTATATATTGCTTTCCACTACCAGTATATATTAGTGGATAAGCCCAGTCACCAATATATGGGCCCTCACATTTTTAACCCAATACAATGAAAAATGTAATCAGCTTATCTGTGGCACATTTTTAATAGTATTTTGGTTAAAAATGTGAGGGTCTCCTTATTCATGGATGGGCTTGTGTGTGAGTATATATGGTAAATTATGTATTTGATATGAGAAGGAGTTGTACTTTGGAAGTACAATGAGGCTGCTCTAGAAAAAGACACATAAATTAATGATAATTACAACTTTATTTTTTGTCTTGTAAGGCAATGAGATTCTTACTGTTCTGAATTCATAACCCATCCAAAGAAAATGCTTATCTATTTTGTCTAAATAACTGATTTCATTGTTTTAAAACTCAGATATGATCGAAACAAGCAATCAAATTCTTGTTCAACAGACAAGCTTTGGAAAGTCACTCTCTGGCTTTTTTTTCTATATATAATGTAAATGATAATGATCTAGCTAGCATTCAAAATATCTAAGTGAATCATTTGAGATCCAGAGAGTCAAGCTGTGTGTCACATATAAATAAAATTGAGGTTTCAAAGTATCAGAACAGACATATGGTATGACTCATGAAAGAAATGTAGTTCACAATTATATGTCCAATACTGTTTTGTACCATGGCAATTCTTAGGGTATAGTACACTGATAATTCTATAGAATTTCAGACCTTTATGGCAACAAACCTTTCTTGCAGAAAAAACACTATGCACTCAAAAACAGCAGCTGCCGTGTTGCTGCTATTAAGCTGTCAGTCAACAAGTTTATCAATTGCTTGTCAAAAAGCCATTGAGCCATTGATCTGACACCTTGGCAAATCAAAGTTCTGAATGACAGTCAGTGAGTCTGGAAGGTTACATTCTTAGTCTAAATAGAAACAGAATCATAGATACTGTATACAGGAACTCAAGCAGTTTATTCCGTAGCACATTTCCCAATTTAAGAAATATGTTTTATTTCCATGTTTATTAAGTTGCCATTAAAAATATGATCAATATTACTTCAGAAAACAACTTGGGTCCATTTCTCATTGACAGTTCATGGTCTCTCTGAATGTTCTCAATACACTTTAAATTCTGCCTCTGTGATCATTATGAAGGAACTGGCTCTATAGCCAGATGCAAAATGTCCAGTAGAGAGCATGTAGCTTTATCAATTGTAGATATCTATAACATTTTACATAGATACTATAAAATTAACTTAAACTTTCAATAGAATTGAAATATTTGACTCATTTATACGGAATTTTGGTGCTTGTTTGTTTGTTTGTTTGTTTGTTTGTTTAGGTTGCCTTCAAAATCAAGGCTGACTCCTGGCAACTTCCTGGACTATTTCCTGCAGTTTTCTTGGCAAGATTTCAGAAGTGGTTTGACCTTGCCTACTTCCAAGAGCTGAGAGAGAGGGAGTGGCCCAAATTCACTCACTGACTTTGTGCCTAAGGTGATTCACTGTCACATTTTCTAGCCTGATGCCTTAATCGCTACACCAAAACTGGCTCTCATGTTGGAATTAAGAAATTTTAATTTCAGCAGAACAACTCAATAATGGTGTTAAGGGATCACTTTGTACTCAAATCCTTTCTCTTGTCTTTTAGACCCTAGAATCCCCTCCATTCCCTTTTTGCACACTTCTTGACAGAAAGGTCTAAATTAAAGAAATTCCTCCATGATTTAACCTTGGCCTCAAGAACAACTTCTATCCAATTTAGGTGAATTCCCATGTGTTCTTGTGTTATAAGTCTCCTTAGTTTGAATTTCCTTTTTCCTAATTCCTACTGATGGGATTTTTCAAACCACCTGATGTTGGTCAGCTACCTAAGCTTAGGCACATTTAAAAGTTAACAGAAATTATGTTTTGAAATATTGTCTGTGTTTCTGGAAAATGGTTTTCATTTGGTTTGTTAGACAATAAATTACTTTTAAAAATCAGAGGAGAAATAAATTTTCATATCTGTTAACATGCTATCATTGATTGTAGACTCATATGCAAATAGTAGATAAATCACAATAAATAAATCAATAATTTCAAGCAGGAAAGGGCCTACTATGTTAGGTCTGTTAAGCAGCAGTTTGAAACACCCAGGCAATCTCCAAATGTCAGTATATTAATATCGAAAACTCCTACTCTTTGGTATCACCTGGAGATGCTATAGATTTTCTGGTAGACCTATACTTTACACTTTACCTGCCTTAGAACGATGAAGCTTAATCCAAACAACCTGGATTGGAGTCCTGGCTCTGTAATGTATGGATATCTGACAGAATGAACTAGCGGTATGGTTCATTTAAGAAGTTCATAAATAAATAAGAGAAATTCAGATTCCATTTAAGTAAATTAATATAACTCCCTTTTGACAACTTTCAGATGCCATGAAATATAATTATGTGTTGCAGTGTTTTGGAGAACTTCCAAAACAAAGAAACAAAGCACTGAGTGATCCACAATCACATAGATGCATGCTGTGTTAAACATTATTAAATCATTACCATGTCCTGTTTTTTTAAATTATTATTTTATTCCTGGTATTCATAGACAGAAGCATTCTTGAGTACACAATGGCTTGTGGACTTACTGTGGTTTTTGATTAGGAAAGTCTCTAATAAGATAGTTAGGAAACTGTGTCTGGCACAACAGAAAAAAATGGTGTAGAGTAATAAAATTCCAGCTGTGGAAGGATCAGTTAGATTTGTTTTTTATTTATTTTTTATTTAGATATTTTTTAAAAAACTCACCTTTGTTACTTTTATAAATAAAGCGGCAAACATTCCTAACACTTCTTCCTCCTCCCATTTTCCCCACCACAACAACCTTGTAAGGTAACTGGCCCAAAGTGACCCAGCTGGCTTTTAAGCTTAAGGCATGAAAAGACCAAAAAAAAAAAAAGTGGTTGTGTGCTATCTCAAAGAAAAGGAGAGGAAATATGAGTGCTTATTTGCAAAACAAAACAAAAACAAAAACTCTCTTCATACAGATGTGCTAGCAAGTAGAGAAGTCTATTTATCATCCCTGGATTTTGAAATAGGTCCCAAATCTAGGGACCTTGGTGGTGCAGCTAATTAATGCTCTAGCTAAATGTTTCAGTTTAGTTCCAGATGCCAGCAATTACTGTTGGTTCGAATCTCAGCAAGCCCAAGGTTGACTCAGCCTTCCATCCTTTCAGGGTAGGTAAACTGAGGACCCAGA
>JANHFM010004893.1:6300-17783 GCA_032468115.1 Grayia smithii | reverse complement strand
AACGATAGTACAAAAATTTAAAACATTAAAACATTCAAAATTTTAAAATGATCTAAAATAACCCCATGTCTCAGCCTGTGTTGGAAAAGCCATGTCTTAAGATCACGGCGGAAGGAGCATAATGATACACATCAAGCTATATTTTTTTCTAGCTGAACTGAATGCTCTGAATAGGCACAGAGTTTACATAGAAGTGTGCTGGCTGCAAGCTAATCTGAAAATTATCCATATAATTTTCCAAGAGATATGGCTTGCACTATTTGCAGAGTATTTGTAGAGGGTCATCAGGTTGATGAACTACAATCCCATCCTGTCTGTTTGGGGAAGACTATGTTATCAACACACTGCTCCTAATTCTGGGAAACTCCTTGTAGTGAATGTGCATCTGATTTAACCTGTTAGCGCTGCTGTTTTTACATTGAACCAGTCACTATCTGATTATCAGTTGTCTTCCTTTTTATCATTTTATTTCAAAAGGGCAATGAACCAAGTTAGTAATAAAATGAATTAAACTGACATTCTGTAGGAGCTTTTCCTTCCTGGTCTTGAGTCAGCAAGGCAGTATTCAGCCAAATAAAATCTTCTTCCATTGAACTGCTTTCTCATGCTGCAGGAAATAATATTAGATATAGTCTGTTTCCTTATTAGGTTTGCTAGTGATGCGTAATTCAAGGATATGTGGTTTTTCTAACTGCTATTTTGTTATCTTTGTTTTTTAGGGACTTTTGGTGGCAATTCTCTACTGTTTTAACAATACTGAGGTAAGAGGCATAAAAAAGTTGCTTTATTCCATAATACTAATTTTTAATTACTTCAATCAATAACACATTTAAAAGAAATGATTTGGCTCCAAATCATTTAAAGCCTTTGTTTTAAAAAGGACTTTAAAAAAAGGATTTGAATCTTTAAAATGGCAAACTAAATTTGGCATCTGGTGAGTTTTACCTTTTTGGATTTTAGAAATTTTAAACAGAGGCTTAAGTCCCTTGAGGAGCTCTGGGTGGTGTCCAAGGTACAATTAGTAAAAAAGCAAAAAAGGAGGGGCATTTTGATTTAAGAAAGTTTTAAATGGATTGGGAGGGCTTTGTTTATCTAGAAAAGAGAATTTGTTTATCCAGAAAAGAGAATTTATTTATCCAGAAAAGAGAATTCCATGATAAATGCTTATATAAATTTCCATAATGACTTTTGCCTGAGCTCAAAATCTAAGCAGAATCAGGCCTGGTTAATACATAGATGGGAGATTGCTATCTAATTACCTACTAGACAATAACAAATCATTTTTGTACTTTTGCCAGGAAAACTCTTTGGAAATGTTAATGTACTCATTAGAATGCAAGTTCAATTTTAAGATATGCTGGCTACAACCCATTCAGTATCTATCAAATGTTACTGAAATTCACACAGAAGCAACCAAACCATATTTTATAATTGCTATTCAATGGAGATCTAACAAGGCTCATTCATAAAAACTGAGACTGGATTTTGTCCCAGGATCCAGTCTGATACATATGGTTACAAATTTGTTGTTATTCATTTATTCTGTGTAAGAATTACTTTATAAAAATATACTTTCTAAAGAGGCAATTCCAAACAGAAGGTATATGTAATGCATTATAATTTGGGGCTTTCATTGAGACCTCTATATGGCAGAAGATACGCACATCCAACACTTCGAAATACATGGAATTTTCCTTTAATTTAAATGCTAGAAAGGCAGAAAACAAAATGAAAAAATAAATTTGTCATATTGGTTCAAATTATAAAACAGATAATGCTGAAACAAGTAGCAGAGCTTCATATCCTCTTTAAAATCATTGTACTCATCACACAAAAAGCATCTATTAAATCATGTAGCTGTTAAGAAACATCATTCAATAGATAGCCTTCTTCATTTAATATGGTTCTATTTTTAAAAACAAGTGAATTTCATTGAACATTGAGCACAATAATAGGTCTGCATAACTTAGCGAACAGTGAATTACCACAAATGAAGTAATCATAATTTTGGGATGTCTGAAATCATTTGCTGCCCAATCTACTGTTCATGATAAAGTGAATCTTGAAAAGCTGTGGAACAGATGTTAAAGATAAATTTCCATTCAAGGGAAAACATAAATGGAAATATCTTTGGGTAGATGGATTCTTGTTGTTTGATCATATTTTGTTGTCATTCAATTGTTTTCTTCAATAGATTCAGCTTTCAATTCCAACTCTTGTTAACAAGTAATTATACTTGAATTACTCAGTTCTTGTTCTGATAAAATACCAGAATCCGTACAAAATTTGAACTTGAATGTTTATCTCTGATGGAAAATTTGACCAAGAGAATAGTTGTCTCTAGCAAAGTTGTAGTACTTTTAACTAGTATAGACAGTTATTCTATTTTGCCAAATAAATCTCCCTATAACTATAGATGCATGGTTAAAAGAATTTTGAATCTGAAACTCCTTTTCAATTAATGTGCTACTGAGAATTAAAAACTAAATTTTTAAGAAATACTGTAATTCCACTTTTAAACATTTAATAAAGTATTTAATTACAGCGCTACTAAATTCTTTAAACATTTTTTTACCACGCACACACTACAATATTATGAGGACAAATTTATTTCCAATCTGAAAAACAAAAGGAAGGTCACCAGGGAGACATCTTGATCCTATTTCTTACTCATACTCTTTTCTTTTTAACTCTTCTGTCACCCAAGCTTTCCTCGTTGACATATGCTACTACTTACAAGAAATAAGTTTAAATATATGGGATGCTCAACCATCCTCACAGTTGTAGGCCTGGTTTGTTTTTGATATCTGATCTACTTCTATAGGGTATATTCCCATCCTTTGCAGGCATGCAAATAAATATACCATAATGAAAAGCATTGTACTCAGACATTTTCTCTACTTTTGGTTAACCATTGTAACTTTCAGGTTTTAAGTTGTTTCTGATTTATAGATGTGGAAAAATAATAGTAGTGTATACATATGCCTACTTCTGTCATTATTTAATAAGCCACTCTACATTATTTCTATAAAAATCAAATGTACCACATTATGTAAAGAGATAAGATGAAACTGAAATTCCTGTAAAAAGACATGATCCTTGATTCTAGAACCTAGAAATAATAACAACTCACAGTGGTATTTTTCAAATTTTCAAATAATTATTTACTTTGCCAATTTTCCCTCCTGTTTTCCCCCCTAAAAGCTGATACGGCTCATAGTTTTGTTATTATAATTAGTTTTCTTTCCCAATGCAATATTTATTTCCTATTATCACCTCGGAGTTCATTCACAGATCACTAGATTGTTGACCTGGAAAATGGGTCAGAGCAGATTTTATACAATTAGATTTTAACTCTTATACAACAACAACCATCCTGTGTGTTCCCACAGGGCTGGCCCTCCTCAGGGTGCCGTCGGCCAGACAATGTCAGCTGGCGGTGCCCAGGGGGAGGGAGTTCTCTGTGGGTGCACCAACCCTCTGGAACAGGTTGCCCACTGAGCTCCGGACAGCTCCGGACCTCCGCTCCTTCCGCTGTGACCTGAAGACGTGGCTGTTTCATCATATCGGCTGAACTGATGAAGGATTTTTAATATTTCTTTTTAGATCTTTTAATTTGGTTTTAATTGTGGTTTTAAATTGGTATTGTACATTTTTAACTTCTGTTAGCTGCCCTGAGTCCTCTGGGAGAAGGGCGGCATATAAATTTTAATAAATAAATAAACAACATGCTTTCTTAAATTACAGTCATGGATAAAGGCTGGAGAAATTACATTAATCTTCAACCTAGCAGAAATGGAAAAAACTATATGCTCAATTATGAAAGCATGTGGTGATGGCAATATAGAAGTACATTGACGCATTTTGTTCCTTAATTGTCATCATAAAGAGCTTTGAGAAGACATTATTTGGCTATTCCATCCAAATAATGTGCCATCTCATAAAGTATTGCATCTCCATAATTAAATAATAGTGGGTCTCATGTACAATATTGTAAGCAATGAGGAATAATTTGTACCAACATTTCCATCATATCCGAATGAATTAAAATAGTCCTTTTCATTTAATTAAAATCAAATGAACAGTAGAATGAATACTATTTAGATTGACTTTTTATTTTCACATACCAAACTTGGTATTCAACAACTTCAGTCACTATAAATTTTAACTAGATTCAAAAGCAAATTACTTAATGAAATACAAACTGTCGCTCAACTGTGTTTTAGTTAAACTACTAATGGTGGCTTGAAAGATGTTAGAGATGTTTGGTAAATGCATGTTCTTCCTCACACCATTAATCTGTTCTGCTTAGGGGAGGGACACTCTTGTGGTAGACCCATGTTTGACACATACAAGGTTCAATTCTCTGTTGTCCTCTCTGAAGCCAAAACTGTTGTTAGTACAGATTAGGCCTGTCAAACTGGCGGCCCATGGATCAGATGCATCACATGCAGGCTATGCCTGCCCCGGCTCTGCAAAAGAAAAAAACGCAATACCTCATAATGTGTCACATGACATGATTGAGTTTGACATGTGTGGTATTGTGTTGAGGTAGATGGTTATTTCATCAACAGTAATTACTCTTCTGCTATATTGTATTGTAATTTGCATAGTTTCTCTCACTGCTCACGCTGTAGGGACTTCTCATAGCAAATTGCTCATCCTTAAACTAGAGTACAAAAGTTGCATGTATACAACATACATAAATTCCATATGTAACTAGTCACAATTATATTTGGTAATTATTTTTATATTTCAGTACTGTGCAAATTTACTCAATAAGTCCCTCTGGGGCTCAGCCAGACCTCATGAGAAAAAAAAAAGGCTACATTTTAACCAACTATTGATATCATGCTCTTTAACGCTATATATACAAGAAGCTGGACTTGCTGCAATTACATTGGACACACTGAATGCTAGAAAAGTGTGTTTGAAAAAAACTATAAGCAAACGTACCAGGTTTTATAAAGTCATGCTCAGTCTAATTTTACTAGAACAGCAAAGCAAAGAAGTTCAATAAATCTTCTATATTCTGTGTTGTATGTGTGTATATATATGTATATATGTATACACAAACCCATATATGTGTGTGTGTGTGTGTGTATGCGCACGCGCACCATTAATATATACCTGTTGCCATTAGTATAAAACAAGCTATTTGAGATGTCTTGGAATACCCAGATTACATTAAAACCTTGCTAAGGATGCTAACTTTACACTCATATCAGATGGCCAGATATCTTCAATTCGTACAAATGCACAAAACATTTAATTGATAGATGAGTCTATCATCTTACTGTTTCTTTTCCCTGACAATGAATTGCTGTACCAGACTCTGTTTTCCTACTGTAAAGGTCAGTCAAACATCATAATAAAGATATTTTGATGTATTTTTATTATCCAAAATATTCTATGATTTTTTAGCTCTGCAACAAAACTGCAGCAGTACTAGATCATAAGTCATTCTCTTTCCCTTTGTTTCCTTATGGAAGGTTCGGACAGAATTCCAGAAAAGCTGGGAACGATGGAGATTGGAACACTTTTATGTCCAGAGAGACAATAGTATGAAGCCACTTAAGTATCCAGCCAACAGCATTAGCAGTGGAGGTACAGTTGGAACCACAGTCTACGCTGCTACCTGTCAAGCTACTACATTCAACTAAGAGGCAGAAGAAATGCCCCCTCTGACCAGAACTGTAGGAGATAAAACTAAACGCCCAACCAGACTCTTAGAGTCTTTAGAAGACTTGATGTTCTGCTGTTCAGTGCTGCAGGCAGCTGAATAAGCTTTTAAAATAAAGCAGATGGCTAATATAATCAGTGCATTTGAGGGTAGAAGTCATCTCCAAAGTAGGTTTAAAGAGTTTTTCCCCAATTAAAACCAGAGGCCTTCAGGTGTCCAAACTCTAAACACTGTGTTAATGCAGTTACAAAGCATGAGGTTAATAACCTATTAGAACAGGTAGACAATTTGAAGCATTGATTAAATTATAAGAATGCAGCTGATTAATGCAGAAAAGAAAGATCAGTGTTTGAGAAAGGTACGGCTAACCACTTTCATGGTTAGAAAAAAGCAGTTATAGTCTGCATAATCTTCATATACATTTCAGAGCCTTTCCTATTGGTAGCTTTATTAAGTGAAAAGTAGCCATTTTGAGCTCAATCCAGGATAGAAAGTTTCTCTACATAGCAGCACTTTTGTAGAGAGTTTTCTACAGTACTTTGTCTGTAATAAGCTTTTCACAAAAGAGCATGCCCATTATAGTTAAAAATATGGGCCAGTACTTTTTGTCGTTAATGCTAATGAAATCATATTCTCTGCAATGTTGAGACAGTAATGTTTAACTTTTTAAAAAAATATTTGAAATGCAAGTCTAGTAAATGCTTTTTTACAATAAGTAGCATTGGGAATGTTTACTTTCTTGCTACCTGGAAAGACCTGAACAATTCAACTCTTGTTCAAATGTCAGAAGTATTGGATATAATGTATTGCTTTTTGTTGCACAGTTTCAAACTTGTTAGTTTTTTGTTGTTGCTTTTGTGGTCTGAAGAAACACTTAGCTGTAGTATACCCTAGCCTTTTATCCCTTAGCTCTTGCATAGTCCTTCCCTGCTTCAGAAAGCTGCATAAATGCTAGTATGAACCAAAGTAATTAGAACCTTATTGTTGTGTATGTATTTTTAAGTGGATAATGCTACTGTCCCTGTAAGAATAGACAGAAATGCTATATTTTATTATGCTGAAACCTAGAAGGTGTATGTGTGAAAACTGCCTCTTTATGCTCAGATGACTTGATCATAAACATTCAGTACATTATAGTTATATGTGACCATAGCTTTGCTTTCTGTCTTCTGGAAACATGATTTGAGTAAGTTGATTTTGGAGCTATAATTTCAGCACTTTGGTCAGCTCACAATCCAATAGGAAAGAGAGCTGGCATTCATGCTGCCGAGAAATTTTCAGAATCTTAGTAATTAAATGGACTCCTTAGTTGGAAGGTATTAAAACTATATAAATTCCATATTCTGCTATTAGTAAATCCATTTCAAGGTGTCAATAATTCCTAAAACATTCATCAGAATAAAAAGATGGGTACTGGTGCTAATTTGAAAAACAGTTCAAACCTGAATTTGTTTTGTGTCAATGTTGTTTTATTTTTTTTTTAAAGACAGAAAATAGATACTATTGAATTAAAGCAGACTATGGCAAACAGAATATGGCAATAGTAATGTTTGTAGCCATTCTGATCCTGGATTTCTTAAAGTTTAATAGATCATTATTCATGTTTCAACCATTGTAGTGTGTAATAGGGTATGAACAGGTTATTTTTGGTGTTGTGTGTATACACACACACACACACAAATATAAAACAATAAAAAGAACAATATTGCAATTTAAGAACAAAAAAACCATCGTAGAATACAAAAAGCTCATAAGCACTTTCATCAACTCAGTATAACCCATTGCGCTGGCTGCACTCACTTCTGTATCCCTATGTCTGTTGGAAGAACTATTGCCTTCAATACCTTGTTGTTACTATAGTCCAATCCCACAACTGTAATTTCTAATTGCAAAACACTTATGTACAAATGCTATATACAAGACATAAGAAAACTTTACCCATGTGACAGCTATGCTAAACCTCTGCTAGAGCCCCTGTCCATGATTTGTGTGACTTACAAATAGATGAAGTCATTGGAACCATTGTTTCCAAAGTAACCTACTGTACTGAACTTGAAGTCAGGTGGAATCTAAAGTTCCTTTGGCTTCAAAGTATGAAACGTGGAGCTGTGCACTCACTTTTAAGAACAGATACCATAGATTCTACCAAACTCTTTGGAAAATCATCACTTCAAACACAGCAACAGTGATTGATTCAAATTTACAATGCAGCCCTATAATTGACTGTTCAATGCTAAGAATTTTTGAGGTTTGTTCCCAAGTAAACAGAAATGGAAGTGTAATTTTCAGTTATAGGTGGATACTTTAGGTAACTGATTAGACCTTAAAAATTGTATTTGCATATTTTTCTCCAATTATACTTTGTATAGTTCATTATACTCATTGTCAGAGATTTATAGGTAGATATAATTGCTATTTAAAATTATTATTTGTGCAATTTTTGGACAGATTTTGAAAGTGAGAGACTCTGGAGTGAAAAACTTGACTCAGTCTTATAAGTCACTATGTTTATAGAGAAGGGTACAATGTCACAATGCTTCTAAAGTCAGCCATAAGCTGTGATATATAATGTAGTCCAGGTTTACCATCAAGATAAACTGGTCATATTACATAGAACATTCATCCTATTTCTAGACAAGTAATTTGTCTTGTGACAGTTCTAGATAACTAACTAAATATGTTTTATGATTAGCTGAAGTTAATTATTATAAAGCAGCTCTCCTCTATGCATTCATTAGTAATCTGCTTAAATAATGCCTTCTCATAAGTAAAATTGTGTTGTAAGTGAACCCAGTTATTTGTTTCCTCCTGTGACTAGAGTCTGTTAAACTGCTATGAGATTTAATGGCTAAAATAGCACTATTAGAAAAATGGAGATTGCAGAACTGCAGAAAAATGCCGTATCATATAATTCCTAATTAAAACACCAGAATTAAAAATTATGGATATATAAGATTGTAATTTAGCGGTTCGAATCCCTAGCGCTGGGTAACGGGGTGAGCTCCCATTAGTCGTCCCAGCTTCTGCCAACCTAGCAGTTTGAAAGCATGTAAAAAATGCAAGTAGAAAAATAGGGACCACCTTTGGCAGGAAGGTAACAGCATTCTGTGCACCTTTGGCATTTAGTCATGCCAGCCACATGACCACGGAAACGTCTTTGGACAGCGCTGGCTCTTCAGCTTTGAAATGGAGATGAGCACTGCCCCCTAGAGTTGGAAACGACTAGCACCTATGTGCGAGGGGAACCTTTACCTTTTTACAAAAGAGATGTGGAAAATAATTTGATATTTTCAGAAGTATTTATCAATGGGGGAATCTCCAAAACACTTTGACATTTTAATTGAGTTTTAAAATGCATTATGATAGTTGAATATTTAAGTTTAGTTTAAGGAAATATGCATATCATTTTCTTTTCCAATTTCAGTAGTAGTAACTCTGTGAGGTAGGTTGGGCTGAGGCAAAACTGACTTAATGTCTCCTGATGAATGTCTAAAACTGAGGATGGACATGAATCTGTATCTTCCTGATACTAGCTCAACATTTTTACTGTGATGTCACACTGATTTAAAAATTCACACAGGAATTTTATATTCTTCAGTGATATTTAATAGATGAGCACAATGTCTATGGAGATTCTCAGTCATCCAGAAAGTCCAGTTGCCTCTTGAAAAAGCACCTTTGGAATATTATAGGGAAGCAATATGGTAGCCTAGTAGTGAAGACTCTTGCCTTCCACTCAGAAGATTGAGAGTTCAATCCTAGGTAGCAGCAAATGTTTCTTTCCTAGAGCACAAAGAAAAAATATCTGCTGCAAACTCCGTGTGGCATCAGAAAAGATATCTGGCCAGTAAACACTCAGCTCCATCCAGTCGTCCCAACTCTACCCTGAATTAAGGGATTACAGGGTCGTAAAAAGGTTTCTTTTAGTAATACTTAGTCCTTGCTTAACCATTCAAAATTACAACTATGCTGAATGAGGAGACTTAAGACTGGTCATCATAAAGCACAGCATCACCATGTTCAAGTGATCACCATTTGAGACCATTGCTAACTGCTGACAAGCAAAATCAATGGGGAAGCCAGAAAAAGGTTGCAAATGATGATCACATGACAGTGCATCTAATAATTGTATGGGATTCATTTAATGACGGCAACTGGAACTGCCACAATTGCCATAAGTCAGTATGGTCATATGATATTATGCTTTACTACTGTGTCACTTAGTAATGGAATTGCTGGTCCCAATTACTGTCATTAAGCAAGAACTACTTGTATGTGTAATTCACAGCACTATGCAATTCATGAAGCTCCCATTAATCCATTGTTTTGGAGCACCAAGATGTGTCTCAAAGATTTAACTTCTCCCGATCTTCTAAGCATCCGCTAGAGTTGCTCATGAAGCAAAGGGCCCCTCCAAATATTTTCTTCAACCTGAAGAAACTATTATAGATCAATGAAAAACATGCATTGAATTGGTGAATAGCAAGTTTATTTCTGAATGAAAATGAAACATGATTGAGAGTCAAATGGAAAATTGTTTATTCACTCATGTTTTTCTCACCATTTCAATTAAGATCTGATCACCATTTGCAAACCCCAAATTGGGCTCTCCCAATAGATAATGCAAATCCTGCTGGCCCGGGTTAATGTAAGAGGGCTCAAGGAAAACCTGATGAAAACCTATCAGCATCAAAACAGATTCCAAAGGGAGCCTTGTCTAGGAATCCTGTAATAAAGCAGAATCTGCCTAACCATATACATCTAACCTGGAGAGACCTTTTCCAAATAATTTACATTTAGAAGGGAAAATGCTGTTAAAAATGTGTACCTCTTCTATATGGCTCAAGCTTTTCTTCTCTTGGTGTTCACTGTTTTTCATTTGTTGAAGGTAATTACGTGCTATTAAAACTTTTGTCTGTTTGTAACCTTCAGTTAGGTAAAATGGTGCATCATAGGGCAACAATTATTGAACCAAGGTACCTCAAATGGGTAAATTTACAGAATGCAGGGGCTCATTACTCCTGTGGGGATGAAATTCAGGTACGTTGTGACCACTTCAGCTCCACTGCATTGGTGCTGCTTCAGTACTGCCACAATCAGGCAGGGTCACAAGATCCTCATTTCCAATGCTCCCTGACAGCTTCCAACAAGACAATGGAGAAGCCAGCAGGGAAATTTACATGTTGCTCAGATCTTACCTATCCACACAATCTCCCCAGCTCCTTTGTGCCAATCACTTGTGTATCCCAAGTGTCTTCCCCAACCCACAACACCTCTTGTGCTCTCTCCTGACCCATGCCACATTCATAATACCCCTGCACATATTCCCAACACATACTGCAATTCTGTGCATCCTCCACAACCTGTGCAGCTCTTGTTCATACTTTCTAATCCTTCCACACCCATGCGCCCTGACTTGCACTGCACCTCTTGTGCACTTCATTCCCTTCCTCGCCCAGCGGCATTCACTTACTGTCTGCTGATCCTGGACTTACAACTTCCTGCTGGATTTCCCACCAAATTTTTCCCTGCAAGCTTCCCAGAAGCAAAATAAATAAGGAAGCCACAGGAATATTAGGAAGAAAGGAAGGTTTTCTGACACTTCCTGCCAGTGTCCCAGAAACTCAATGGGGAAGTCAACAAGAAGTTGGAAGTCATTCCACTTCTTTTTTGCCTGTTAGTATTATTCTGTTTGTTTCAATAAGAAAATATAGCAATAGCACATAGACTTATATACCGCTTCATAGTGCTTTTACAGCCCTCTAAGCGGTTTACAGAGTTAGTATATTGCCCCCAACAA
>JANHFM010004892.1:58105-73702 GCA_032468115.1 Grayia smithii | reverse complement strand
CCGGGTCCGAGGGAATTTTTCTTTTTTTTTTGGGCCTCCCCGACAGATAAAGCGACCTGCTTTGAAACGGAGCGCAGAGAAAACGGCACGGAGTTGCAAAGTGGGGTGGGAGAGAGAGAGAGAGAGAGAGAGAAAAGCGAAGCTGGCTTCTCCCGAGGCGGGAGCTTTTGGCTTAGCGTCGGCGCCATGCTATGGAGAACCGCGGCTCGGCAGTCCTGAGTTTGGGGCAACTTTTTGCTCCCTTTGGGGAGCACCAGCCTAAAGAAGAAGCTGCATTAGCCCCAGCATGGCGAGAAGACGCCGAGGAGGAGGAAGAGGAAGAAGAGGAGGAGGCGACGGCGGCAGCGGAGGAGAACCAGCAGCAACAGCAGGACTGCACCGTGGCAACCGTCCGGGGGAAGGACGAGGAGGCGCTGCTGGAGAGACGCCGTCTCCGCGGCCGCTCCTTCTCGTTGCCGGACAGCCCTTCTTTAGCAGCGGCGCAGTTCTTCCAGAGAAGGCGACTGCCGGGCGACAGCGACGGGAGCGAGGACGACGGGGCGGCTTCGCCGACGGGGAGTCTCCGCGGCTGCTGCACCAAGTGCAAGAAGCGGGTGCAGTTCGCCGATTCCCTGGGCTTGTGCTTGGCCAGCGTGAAGCATTACAGCGCGGCCGAGGAGCCGCAGGTGCCCCACACCGTGCTCTCCCGCTTGCAGAGCTTCCCCATGAGGCAGAGGGACTTCGAGGACTTCACCGCCGCCTTGGCCGAGTTGGGGGGTTGCGCGTCTTCGTCGTCGTCTTTTCCTCGGCCTCCGCCTCAGGTCCCGCTCCGGCTCGCGCCCCCGTTGGATGAGGCGGACAAGCAAAACGGCGCCGAGCGGCTGCAGCGGGACCGCGTCAGCCTGGAGGAGGTGACAGGAACGGCGCTGGCCGGGGCGCCCACGGACGTGCGCGGCGTGGTGAGGGTGCTGAGTTGCCCCGGCTCCAAGGAGGTAACGGTGCGCTACACCTTCAACGAGTGGCTTTCTTTCCTGGACGTCCCGGCTCTGCCGCTCCCCGATGGTGACCCTTCGGATGGCTCCGCTCCGGTCGAGCGTTACCAGTTCTCGCTCTGCCTTCCTCCTGGTTTGCCAGACGGGACGGCCGTGCATTTCGCTATCTGCTATCGAAGCCAGCAAGGGGAGCATTGGGACAACAACGGCGGGGCCAACTACACCCTCCGTGATTGCAGCCCCGAGAAGTCTGCAACTCCCCTGTGATGAGACTTGGGAGGCGGGTTGCCAGCCGGCTCTTGCGAGAGCCTGAAATTGCTCCAGAAACCAGCCTAATTCGCCTTGCGTTGTTACAATCTTCCGGAATCCTGCAGCACAGCATCCTGAGGGCTGAACCTATCCACGACTTGCCTTTGTGCCCCTTGCTTCCTTTCTAGCGGTCCAAACTTACGAGATAGCCAACCATACCTTCCCGCTTCAGTCGTCGTGCCGCCAACCTGGTAAGCCTGGCGGGCTTCGAATTGGATCGAAGAGGCAGCCGAATGGGAGAATCGTGGTCCGGCTTAGGAGAGAGAAGCCTGCATTTGCGTTGTTATAAGAATCCGGAATATTTCTGGCGCTTTTGACTAGGAAGATGAGAATGCTTTAAGACCCATTGGATAGCAGTTCTAGTGAAGTCTCTTTTGCGGTATGGGTATCTGAGTTGGGACTATGTCCACTTTGGGGTATGAAAAAGAGAATGAGCTACAGTAGGATTGGAACTTTGTCCCCTTTAAAGCCATCTGTTAATTTAAGCTGCTTTTTCCTGTTTTAGGCAGTGACTTCTACAAAGCCTAGAACAATGCTGCAGGAATTCAGAACACTTCTCTGGGAATTGGATAACTAGAACAAAAAATGTTTGAATAGGGTTTCCCCTTGCCTATTGTGCCTTAGAACAAAGCTTCCTTATAATTGCAGCTATAAAATTGTTACTTTTGCAATGTATCAGTCTATAAGGGATGACTACTCTCATTTTACTGTAAGTGATAGGTATGTTGGAAACTACTTGCTTAAAAGATTACTTACACTTCTTAGCAGGAATTGATCAGGTCTTGAAGAAATGGTGCATGGTTTTTGCACTGAAAATTTTAATGTCTGCTCCATTATCCAGGGATCGCATGTCTTAAGAATAATTCCTACGCTATTTTGGAGTATTTTGGAGATCCGTATAAGCTGTGAACTAAGTATGTATGTGAGAACTCAAATATGAATGACTATTAGTAGGTTGACTCTTGTATATGCCTAGAGGATATCCAAAGGAAAAGGAGGTACAACAGTCTGTCTAAATGCAACTTGCATCACCCCTCCCCCCACTGAAATGTAATAATTTTATAAAAGAGGACAAGTAAACAATCATTACCCTCTTGGGCCTTTGGCTGTTCTATCAGTTAACTATAGTAGTGAGAAGCACAAATACAACTAAAATGATTTTCTGCTTCATGACTACTTCGTTCTTTAAATTGCAGATAAAATTCTGTATCTCCAAATCATCTCGTGTTGAAGTTTGAAAATTTACCTGACAGTAATAGATGGAGTCCACAACAGTGAATTGTAATTCTGAAGGAATAGTTCAGTAAACTGTTGATTAGTTGAATAGTTTCTTCCAGATCTCCTCAACTAAGTGATCTAAAATTAACCTGTTGAATTAAGATTGAATTAAGATCTCCTTAATGTAATTCCCTTCATATGTAGCCGTGCAGAATTGGTTAGGTGATGGGTGGCTATATAAATGTTTTAAATAAAATAATAAATACATTAAAATATTTGCCTTTCAAGGACAAAACTACAGGTGTATGTAACAATTTTCTGTGTTCTAGATGTGTCAGATTTCAGTTTGCAGAATCCTTAGACACTATTGCCTGCAGCCTAAGAATCCAGAATGTTGAAAAATCTAATGCATATGAAGAGTCTTAGTTAGATCAGGGTGTGCTTCCAAAATACTTTTCTAAACTTGGGGTCTTTTTAGATAAGCCATTCTCAGCTTCTTTTAGGAAAAAAGAACTTTCCTAAAGTTTCTGGAACTTTTAAAAGAGATTGATGCAGAGGCTTTGGTAGTTTGAAGTAACTGATTTCCTCTTATGAGCATCTGGGAGAGAAATACTATATAATTAAAACCCACATTTATTTAATAGTGAGGGTGAAGGGAGATTATAAGAGAAGATAAAATGTTATCTAATAAACTCTGGTTATTCAAGTGTAATGTCCTGTGACTATCTTTTATTAGGAAGACCCCATAGTTTTTTAAGGAGAAGGGAATACTTAATTTTTTTAAAGAAAATATTTGCCAGGTGTAAACACTAGGTGCCTTGGCCAGGTATGGCTTTTAAATAGGTGTATTGCATGTTTGAAAATTGGTGGGGTCCCCTTCATATGCTGTTGCATTCCAATAAAGGAGATAGGACAAGCATTTATTTTTATTATGTAGAACAGTCCTAACTTTTTTGGCTGCTTGCTGATTAACATATATTTAGAATGTAATTATTAGGAACAATATACTTCCTTTTCTAACCTTGTATTGTTTTAACAATAACCTTGTTATTGTTTTAAAATTTCATGGTGCTCCCAATTGTTTGTTTAAAGCATAGCCTGACAAAAGTATATATTAATCATGCACTCAGCAGATGAATCGGGATGAAGATTAGACTATAATTGAAATTCAAATGCTACACAGCTAGTATGGAAAGAGGCACACTGATTTGTAGTATTTTAGTTTTTCTTTAAAAAAAAAGATTCTTGTTGCTGAAATAGTACATTTATTTGTTCAGTATTCAGAAAAAAAGTCATTTTAAAAAGATGTTGTATTATAAATGTACAAACTACTGTAGAGTTTATTATTTCTTCTTAGTATTATTTCCAAAATGTTAGTGTTGCAACTGAAAAAGTTGAAAAACTGAAAAAAATATTCCTTTTGGAATAGAAAATACTTGATATAGTGCCAGTCAGTAGTGAGTCATAATTCATTTCCAACATAAACTTTGCTGCCACTACTGCCTTAAGTGGTAAGATCGTATTATTTCAGGCAAAGAGGGCAGTTTATAACTTCTCTAAAATAATTATACATATGAGGGGATAGGTTATGTGATAGGATAAAACCTCTTAAGGTTTTAAATAAGCTTAAACTATGTATCTAAACATTCACAGCAGGAATCAGAAAAAAATCACAAAACATTATGTGCCTTTTTAGTAAAAGCCAGTAAAAACTGGTGTTACCAAAATATAGAAAACATGTCTTCTGGGCAGTCTTGATGAAAAAATACTCAGAGGATGCTAACAAATTTCAGATCTTTCGTTTGTGTGCAATATGTTAAATCTGTGAATAGTGTATAAATGTTCCTGTTCTATGAGAGCAATATCAAACATCTTCTAATGCCTTCTAAAGCTTCTAATGCCTTTATGGAAGCAAATGAAGAAGGGGTTACTGTGGAATTGGGTAAGAATTTCTTTAAATATGCACTGGGAATACACTAAGAAAATACTGTCAAACTTTAGAAAATAAAATGCTTTTCAAAATGAATAAATTATATTCCTGCTTTGCTACACGACAATTCTTGCCTTTGGTGTATGTGTGTGTGTTTTGTGTCTTAACCAAACCTTTGCAAACCTATTGCAAAGGAGAGGCAGGGGATTTCAGGAAGTCTTGATGTTTTATTGGATTGGCAAGATTGTATGATTTCTTAAAGCCCATATGGATTAAACAGCAGTAAAGGCTGTGTTTGCTTTTATTTGTTGTGTTTAAAATATCAGAGCATTGATTTTATGTGTGAGAGATTAATTCTCTTGACAGGTTTTGAAGCTGAGATAGAGCAAACATAAAATAACAGAAGTTGAAAATTTTCACCGTTTTGTACCCACCATTGTTGTTTTATGAAGCTAACTAAACTGGTTAGTACTTGGATGGGGACTCTGGAAGTACCAGGATGAAGGGCCTTGGGAAGGCGAAAAAAAATCCTAAAGAAGGAAGTGGCAGGCCATTCCATATAGTTGCCAAGAAAAGTATGTGTGTGAAGACTTCAAAAATGAAGTCAGTTCAAAGCCTTGACTTACTTTATCACCATTGCCCTCTTTTATTTTGTTTGGTGTTCGTCAAGAAGTGAACTTTGAAATATTTTTACATACTCTATCTAATAGTTTCGTCAGCTACAATACTAGATGCTTCTTCATACTGCAACTTGCTTTGAATTCTATGAGCACAATATCTAGAAACCTTTGTGCTGTGTAGATTAAAAATTGGTGTAATTTAAATTTGGAGAATTAAAATGATTATCTCTCTGGAAATCTTCAGGTTGAGGGATGCTCTAATTTTGTTTATCAACTGCCATATCCTAATGGCTGGGGAATTCTGGGAGTTGGAATCCATACATCTTAAAGCAACTGAGATTGAAAAACCATGCCCTGTAATCTCATGGGTGAATTGTAAGGGGAAGGTTAAATTTGTAAAAATATCTTCCCTTTTTCCAAGTTTTTGCTAGATCTGGGCCTATTCTGTTCTGTGGTTAGGGGGCCAATTCAGAAAGTGCTGCACAATAAAAGTAAAATTTATTTATTAACATTGACTGGTATGGGACTAAGTGGAGTGATGTTTGCTTTTATTTTAAATGCCAAATGTATGAGGCCACCTCATACATTTTTAATAGTATTCTGAAATACATTTCAAAGGAAAGATAAAATATATTTGACTTTTCCTAATGTTCTTCCTGCTGAGATAACTTGCTTCCAGTTGGATCGCACTTGAAATTCGTTTATATTCCTGAATTTAACCCTCTTTCTGCAACCCTTGTCTAGGGAGAAAATTTGCACTAGAATTGGTAATCCCCTTCCCCCAAATATGCTTTGATTGTTGCCTCCTGAGAGTCTATTAATGATGGTGATCTAAAAATCAAATCAAGAATTAAATGTTATCCCAATTTGGATTAGGGTACTAGAAAAAGGGGGCTAAAATACCATAATTGGCAAGTCTGAAATAGGTAAATATAATCAATGAATTAAACCAATACATTCTTCTATAGTTAAATATAGACTATAGATATATAGACTGCTAGACATATTTCACTTGAAAAAATGCATTTCACTACCTTATTCTGAGAACACAATGTCAAAATCTTATTTTTTGCTTCAGGAGATAGATATATTTTTATCATGCATATATTTCCCTCAGTTGGAATACTTTTCAGAGGGACAGAAGAGAAAGTTTGGTTCTAGAATTTTCCTGGATTCCGTAGCTTTGTTTCTATAGATGAGTGGGGTCTTCATGACACTTTTTAAAAAGTGATTAGTTGTGTGTTCTTGAATATGTTCAGGTATTTTGATAACTTTATTTTGTTCAATTGTGGGAAAGTATAAATTAATTTTCATAGATTACATTAATTTGAAATGTACCTATGTGCTCCTAAAATTAACTGGCCACTACCCATTATAAAACCACGGTTCGTAACAGTAGAAATCAAACTGAAAACAGACAATAACAGGATATTTTGCTTTTCTTCTTTAGTGCTACTAACTTCTGTGAATGAAGACATTCAGACTGCAATCCTAGAAATGTTTATTCAGAGGTAAATACTATTGATGACATGTCTATATAACTAAGAAAAATGTAATCAAAATATTTAACAGTAATTTTACATTTGCTGTATTCATGTAAGTTATTTTATGCAGATTATGGTATATCCACCATATATTTAGTGTGTCTTTCTGGGCCTTCATTTTCTACATTTGTTTACATTTGTCCCCCAAAGGAATTTTTTTTTGTGATGTCAGCTCTGGACATCCCATTTCTATGCCTGAAAAAAAATAAATGTAAAAAGTTCAGTTTAGATTGGGATATTGGAATATGTATAACTGTCTCTATCCAGATTCACCAGAGGGAAGATACACTGTTCAAATGGACTAAAACAATTTTTTGAAGTATTTGGAAGTGCTGTTCAATAAACAAATACTATGGAGGAATGTAGAACATTCTTTCTCAGCCTGTTTGATGAAAAACAGGCCCTTGATATGGATATACAGTTCTTATTTTGGATGGTTTCACTATCCAGCATTGTAGGAAACAAGCATTTGCAGCTGTCTGGAAGAACCTCTTGTGGTTGTAGCAAAACCTTCTATGATGCAACTGATCCAATTTACTAGAACTAAAAGTGATGAATTTCTACTAATTGAGCATGGTTTACAAAAACACAACCTATAGCATTTGATTTCTAGAAGTCACATACTAAATTTCTAAGACAACCATATTTTACACAAGCTTACATAAATTGTGACAAAACTAAATATATGATCCATAACCTTGGAAGATATTTTGCCATTTCAGTTTCTACAGTCCCACATAGAAATCAAACTTGGCCAATTATGGACACTGTTTGCCTACCTACAAATTTGCTTTGGCAAGTTTCTCTATTCCAGAGTAATGGATGTGGTTTGGGGGTTATATTTACTTATCTGATATGGCTCACAGACACTTTTATGTGTTCTTAAATAACTAGTAGCACTCATCAGATGTTCTACTAAATATCTGACTGCTTTGCAAAACTTCAGAATGTTTTTTTTTAATTTTGTATTGGTCTTTGACCTTTGAAATAGCAAACAGACTAATTTTGGTTCATGAATTTTGAAACCGATAAGATTTTACAATCAGCCACATAGTGAAGCAATTTGTTTCTTACTTGCATGTTCTGTCAGCATACAAAATGATCTTTTGTTGAAACAATTTTAAGTTATTACTGGAAATTTTTTGCAGCTGCAAACAAAGCGGTGTGGATCTCCAGAATAGGCGAATCTCATCTAATCAAGAAAGAGTCCTGTTCATTTGTGGATTACAATTTGTGGCTAGTCATGTCTCCAGAAATGTCCTTATAGAGTCCTAAATTCTCGTATTTTCTATTTTAGGATCACATAATAATAACAAATGTAAGCTACACTGGTGAGGAATTTATAGTTTTTACAGAATTGTACTGGAATGGGACTAAAGTTCAAATGGACTTCAGTTTATAGAATTTGGTTTTGAGCCTGATTTCCTGAGTTGCAAAATATGACCCAGACAAAAATTGCATATTAGCAGAAGGAAATGAGCAAATATTTTATTGTCAGGAAAATGTATGAACAAACAATGACATTCATGTACAATGAAACCAATCCATTTTATTGGCACGTAAATAATAAAATCCTAATAAAACTATACTTTATACAATCATTTTTATGTTTTCAAGCCAGAGGAATAAGATAGCACAGTCATATATACAGATGGTAATATGCATTTAAATGTAAATCTGTGCCTGTTGTAGAATGCTGAGAATTGTCAGGAGTTGTCCTTTACATCTGAAGAAAAAAAGCACCAGAATTATGCTTTTTGTGGGCACTCAATAACAAGCTTCTCTGCTGTATACAATTGACCAATAGTGACCTGGGGAAAAAGAGAGTGTAATTAATGACCTGATATACAGTTTTTAATACACAGATTTTCATAGAGTAGCTCATTTGAAATTATGTGCTCATGAGAAATTATGACAGAAGCATAATATTGTCATTTGGGGAAGAAACATGGACAGAGAAGACATATAAGCTATATTGGTGGACGCTTCCTTTTTCCTGTCCAGTACAAAAACTTAATCACATTAACACTGGGAAAGTTGAGGCTTGAAAAGTAAAAATGGGGTTTGGTTTGTGGGTGAGATCACATGCCTTCCAGTTCCCAAGCACGACTTTTATTCATTTTAATGGCAGGGAAGTTTAAATAAAGTCACCTGGTTGTGAAGAAGAAATCTAAAATAGATTCAATTTTTTTGTACCAGCAGGATGTTGACAGCCTTTGGATTCATGGGGGCTTTGTCAGGGCTCCCCAAACCAGACATACTATTCTTAATAGGTATAAAAATATGATTTTTCCCCCTTTTGTTCAATCCTGCCTGATTCTTGGAGATTACCAGGACAAATTATCTTGGCAAAGTTTTTCAGAAGTTGCTTCTTTCCATTGCTTCTTTCTTATGGCTGAGAGAAAGTGATTGCCCAAGATCATTCAGCCGGCTTTATTTCCAAGGCAAGACTAGAACTCAGAGTCTCCCAGTTTCTAGCTTGATGCCTTATCCTTTGCACCAACCTAGCTCTCTAATATATCCATATAACATGCCTATATCAAACTGTTTGCTCTTTTTAATTCAAAGTTGTCAATCTTCATTATGTTTAATCTTACTGAGGCTTCTACCAGAGTAAGTCATTACAGCTGTTGTTTCCTGTTTCTACTTATACAGTACATGTGAATTTAAACTCCTAGAAACAGCTTAAACATCATATAATTTTTTCAGGATAAAAAAAATATAAAACACTAGAATGTAAAGAATGTAGCCATGAAAAATAAAACCTTAATAAATTAAAGGGAGTGTTCACAGAGACATGGCAGAATCCCTAACCTTAAATAAGATTTGCAGAAAGTGAGATCCTGAGTAACTGCAACTAAGAACAGCTACATATATACGGGCACTGATAGGCCTGTAATAGTTTAAAAGGATAGTAGTGCAGTTTCAGCAAACTGTTGTGTGTGCCTTTGTTTACACTTGGCGTTTGCAGTATTTGCCAAAAACAAGAATATTGAACTGCCCAATCTATGCATGACCTAGAACACAACATTCCCTACCCAGTATTTTTGGCAGGAGAAAAAGCTAATAGATCAAACGTCCAAGGAGGTAGCTCCAGCTGATCACTTCTATTTAATCAAGGAAGAATCTCCCAGAAGGTAATCGACCCTTCTTAACTCCTTCTCTGTTTTGAAGAGAAGCTTTTCATCTGTTGTTAGAATAACATCTTGGGTCTCGGCTTTTATTATTTATTTCACTTCTAAAATAAATATATATTTCCCAGTTCAAACACATAATTTCTCTCTCAATACACTTAGTGGAATAATTGGTCACATAAATAAACACCGGTCTTTCTGCCAAATACAATATACAGACTGGTTCATCCATGTAAAATTTCTCATTTGATATCTGCAGTTAAAACCGAACTGGTTTATTCAAGGCTGGATCACAGAGGTATGTGCAAGAGGTATCCCTTACAAGATGAAGGCATAATGTGTTTGGTTTTCCCTAACTCATACATTTAACTGACCAAAGCTCGATACTGTATGATGGGGTGACAAACCGGAGGCCCAGGGACCGGATGAATCATGTGCAGGCCACGCCCACCCTAGCTCCGCGAAGGGGAAAAACGTTGCAAAAAATCACCTGACAACAACGTGATGCGGCGAGTTTGACACCCATGCTCTCTGAAGACAAATCCATCTGCAACTTATGCACACTTGTGTAATATCTAGTAATCTAGCTCAGAATTTCTGATCACAAAGCCCAAATAGCAATCGTATAAGAATAGTGTCATCCGTTGAGGTAACACACAAATAAAAAAGTTGACAAAATAGTACAAAATTATACATTGTAAATTATGCTACACCAGCAAATAAATAATAAAAATTGTGTGAATAATGATGACTGACAAAGTCTCAAATGAGATAATAAAGGGATGTATGATATTTGAGAAGTTATTGAACTTCAAATCTCAAGTGTTGCAATTGTCATGGCCAATGGTGCAGGATGCTGGAAGTTGTTGAGAGCCATAAAGTTTCCAATGTGGTCATAAATCAACAAACAACAAAGGTATTCTTGAAGTGTACTATCTCATGTTATCTGAACTGCGAAGTATGAACTTAAAGTTTGCTCCATAACAGAGGTCTATTTGGTTTTTTGCCTTCTTCCTTAGGAACCTGTTTGTATTTTAAGATTTTTAGAAGATAACTTTTTTTCCTATCTCCATTAACTGAAATACATGTGTTGAAAATGTATATGGTTCTGGAATATATTTCCTTATAATGCCCATCTCTCTGGAGACCTACCAGTTCCCAAGTAAATTTCTTTTCATTTATACAAGCTTTTGGCCTGTTGAGCTGATCTGTTTCATCTGTGATGAAAGCCATTACCTCCATTAAATCATTTCTATCCTGCTTGCTTTCTGTATACTGATTTATAGTTTGCTTTGTATTTTATCTGTCCTGGGCACTGATGTGTAAAAATGGGGCAGGTATTTAAATAAAACATGTGAAAGCATTCAAGCATGCATTTTTTTTGTAATAACAATGTAAAATAAATCAGCACTGCAAACTTTATTCTGCTATTATAAACATAGATTCCACCCCATGATTCTCCTGATAAAATGTGTTCCTTCTGTACTCAGCTTTTAAAAAAAAAAATTGGTAAGAAATGGACTGGAGTCGCAGTTTTAGCTGGACTTATATCTACATCTTTAGTAACAGAACACAATCTTCATCAGATGTATAAATACCCAGATGAGCATTTAAAGTACCTCAATTACTGACAAGTAACCAATTCTTATTATCTTTCAACAATCATACACATTAGATTTCTCTTCAACAGAATCACCTGATACTAATTTTCTACCATAGCATATTTGGTTTACAGGTAGTCCTTGTTTAGTAACTATATGTCACGATTCCAAACCAAGCTAGCAAAAGAGGAGGCCACACTGAGCAGAAGACTCTTTACTGGAGTCTCAGCTTGGCACATGGTAAACAATACAAGTAAAAGAGTTTCTAGCCAGCATTATTGGCTTCTGCTAGCCAGCTGGTTATACTGACTCAGCAGCACGCCCCACCCTCCTGTTCCCAGTTGCTCCCTGGCCGGCTCCAGCAAGTACTTTTTGGGCTGGCTCCAGCGAGTACTTTTCGAGCCCGGATGCTCCCTAGCTGGCTGCAGCAAATACTCTTCAGGCCTGTATGGCTTGTGAACTGACCGCATCTGGCTTGCCTTCCTGGTTCCTCTCCCAGCTTGAGTCCCGTTACCCGACACCCATTTGTGGCCCCCATGCGCCTGCCTCCCCCTGTACATGTATGGCAATTCTGAAACAGCGTGTTGTGGCAACTTTGAATGGTGCGCTGTCTCAGATGTTGACACTATAATTGGGACAGGCAACTCAGTCACTAAGTGAAATCATGACTATACTTATGATCTTACTTCAGCTTACCTTTGCTTTACAGACCTGTGAAAGTCATAAATGTGAGAATCAGTCATAAAGTTACTTTTCCTCACCATCAAAGCTGTAATAAAAGGTTACTAAATGAGGCATTTGCTAAATGAGGACTACCTGTATATTTTGGTATGATTATGCACAATTGGGACATCAGTGCCTGTTTGAGGGCAAGTAGAAATGTAAATGCTTATTTCTACTCCCTGAACAAGAACATTTTTACAAGGGTTCCAACTTTTTTCCCTTCTGGCATTACCCCTCTTCCGTTTCACTGTTTCCGTAGAAACAAATGAAAAAGCCAAAAATGAAAAAAAGCTTCCCAAGTTCATAACAGCTTTAGAGCCAACAACTATGTTCAGAGTACTTTGTATTTGTTAAATTAATTCCTACTATATTTTTGGACATTGGTTTGATAAATCTTATTTTAATGCTAACCTGAAGGAAGACAAGTTGAAATGTTGCTCCAATAATTTAACACTGGGAGAGGGGTGAGGCTTGACAAATTCTTTCATAGCAACTACAGAACTTCTCATTGACTGCTTTTGGCCTAATTACAAACAACCAAACTTCATGCTTTCAACTCCAGAATCTATTCCCATAATTCCATTGTCATCCTAGTAATCATGCCTATTCGAACTTTCTCTTTTTCAACTAATGAGCTGCAGGCTTGCAGGTTTGTGGGCACCATTAACATATTTTCTGAACATAATTTATACTGTAAAAAATAAATTGTGCGTAATCATACCAAAATACAATACAGGCAGTCCTCATTTAGCAAATGCCTCATTTAGTAATCTTTTACAGCTTGGATGGTGAGGAAAAGTACACTTATGTACATTTCTCACATTTATGACTTTTGCAGGTCTGTAAAGCAAAGGTAAGCTGAAGTAAGATCATTAGTATGGTCATGATTTCAATTAGTGATCGAGTTGCCTGTCCCAATTGTAGTTACTAAACAAGGACTACCTGTACACCAAATACCGGTATGCTATGATAGAAAATTAGTATCATGTGATTCTGTTGAAGAGAAATCTAATATGCATGATTGTTGAAGGATACTAAGAATTGGTTACTTGACAGTAACTGTGGTTCTTTAAATGCTCATCTGGGTATTAATACTAATGGGATGTAGTACCTTGTTTTGGAAATTTCTAGAACTAAAATACTTTATAATGGAACCCTGCCCCCAGGGGTGGGTTCTACTCACCTTCGCTACCGGTTTTCTTCGTGCACGCGCGTGCACAAAATTTGCGTAAACCGCACAACCGCGCAGAAAATGTTATTTCAAGAAAAATTGCCAAAAAAGCGCTCTGCACATGCGCAGAGAGCTAATTTTGGCAATTTTCTTTAAAAAAGGTGAGTTGGAGCGCGCGGGTGGGCCCAGGTCCGGGACGCTGCGAACCGGTTCGGTGACATCACAGCGTCACCGCTACCTATTCGCGCAAACCGGACCGAACCAGGGGCAACCCACCACTGCTCCACCCCTGTGAACATCTGTCCCTGGGTGATGCAGAACAGAGTAATTGGCAAATACAGTTCCTGCTCTTTGCATTTTACCAGTATTTTCTGTCCCCCTTTCACTCATAAAGATAATCCCAAATCAAACATCAGAGGCATACGCACTTATTATTCGACAGAACAGGGAAACTTGTGATGTATCTGTCATGGGTAAAAGAAGAAGGGTGCCATAGAGAAAACAACACTGAAATTCATGATTTGCTCCTAAACCTACCCCAGGTATAATCACAGAAGGCAACATTTCTCTGACTTTCTTTAGTGCCTAAACATATTTTCATGGCTAAGAACCATCCATATGTGATAAATGGAGACAGACCTCTTCTTCTGCCCTCAATAGTATAACAAGAATATATATGTTTTCAAGAAAAGATTAGACAATCATTTGTCAAGGATTGTATGAAGACTACTGGCTTGGAGAGAGGGTTGGACTACAAGGTCCCTTCCAGCCCTATGATTCTATGTATGTTCAATGTCACTTTATAATATTAGTCATGTGTGTACAGAAGGAGGTGTACATGTATTTAAAATAAATGCTCAAATATGTATGAATATTTATGTAAAAAAGGAAGACAGTATAGTGTTGCTAACATATCTATTTATTATGTGTATAAAGTATCCCTGTAATATAATTCAATACCAATTGGCTTAGATATGCAAATACACCCGTATGTTTGTAAAACTTTCTTCTACCCTTATGGATAGTTATGTCTTCCTCAGTTTTGGGTCCTCTATGAAAGGCCTGAGAATTTGAGGGTTCTATCTGTTGATGGTTAATGCCATGAAGGGGCTTGTTTTGCCATGCCACTTCCTCTGCTTGATCTTCCTTCCATGACTTCTGCTGCCTCAGGCATAGTCTCAGGAGCTCATCTTAGAGTGCCATCTTACTGATATACTTCTGAGTGCTCTAGGTTTCATTCAGGACAGTGGTTTTGACATTCATCAAACCTTGCCTGCCCTCTTTCCGGCTGCTCTACAGTCTCTGAGTGTTGACCTTGTCTTCTTTGGCTCATCATCATGGTTCCTGTGTGACTGTGGGATACAAAGATACTTATATTATGGCTTATTATAGCAGACATACCATAGTATGTCTGCTATATGGCCTACTGATAGTTGCACCTCATCAGTCTTAACTACCTTCCCTCTCTTGACTACCATCTGGTCACAATTCTCCAATCCAAATGACATCCCAATATCTCACTGTAAATTTGTGCCACACAGATCAGCAAGTAGATGTCTTGTTTACTGTTAGCATATACCTTGCTGTCATCCATGTAGAGAAGGTGGCTGATGTCAGTTCCAGTTTTGAATTGTATCTGTATCCAATCCTTGTAATTATCTGACTGAGAGAGTCCAAACCTATGCAGAACTGCATCAGGGAAAGTACATCACTTTGGTATATGCTGCACTTGATGGCCTTGTGTAAGCTGTCTTGAGTTGACTTCCACAGTTATCTTCTACAGGCTCACTGAGTTCTTGAGGAAGATGCTTAGTCACTTCTTTACTTTGTACCACACCAGGTATTCATAGATCATAGGACTATGGCATTGAGTAGTAGGATTTTCTGTAATCAATTCATGTTGGGATCAGATTGGTCTGTCTACATCTTGAGTCTTTGGTAACTACTTATCTATTTTGGGGACTCTGGCGTTGTTCCCAAAGCCTTTATGAGCTGTGCTCATGTACTAGCCCATTTGGTCCTGTAGATTGGTGATTATGTTGCCTGATAGAACTTTCCATGTTTTGGGAGACAGGTTATTGGTGGTGTTAGATGGAGATGTTCCCTTGTGGGGAGCTTAAATGTTTAGCACTGCCTTTCCTTAGGTTAGCCAGTCTGATGGAAGGCTGCTATTAGTAACTACTTCAGATAGCAATAGCAGTTAGACTTATATACTGATTCACAGTGCTTTACAGCTCTCTCTAAGTGGTTTACAGAGTCAACATATTTCCCCCAACAATCTGGGTCCTCATTTTACCAACCTTGGAATAGAATAGAATAGAATAGAATAGAATAGAATAGAATAGAATAGAATAGAATAGAATAGAATTCTTTATT
>JANHFM010004892.1:26265-43401 GCA_032468115.1 Grayia smithii | reverse complement strand
CAGTTCTCCGAACTGCTCAAAATTTCCGCTACCGGTTCTCCAGAACCTGTCAGAACCTGCTGGATTTCACCCCTGCATCAAACCAAATAATGATGCAGTTTGTTAAAATGCTCTCAATTGTGCCTCTGTAAAATGTGGCCAGGACAGAAGGAGAAAGATGTGCTCTCCTTATCCGATGCAGGAAATGCAGACTCTGGTTTGCATGCTTTACTAAGGATGATGTGTGGAGAGACTACTTCAGATTGTTAGTTATCTGCACCCCCAGATATTTAATACTTTAATTTAATTTAATAATTTAAGAGTTAGGGTTAGTGTTAATAATAAGTTTAATACTATATCTCACTGTGTACCCTATTATGAAATGCACCCCAGAAATCTTACAACTGAATAATTACTACAGCAGAACCTAAGGCATTTTCTGTCCTCAACTGAAAAGAAGAAAGAATATGCGCATACATCACATCATTCCTTGTTGTATTTGTGGATCAAAGAGGGAAAATAAATATTTGGCTTTATCACAGTGACTTCCAGTTGTTACTTAAGGAGCTCACAACAGTTTAGAAACAAACCTGAGAACAAGTATAAAAGCCATGTGGGGGGGCTGAACAAAGAGCAGAATGTACTATTGAGTTGACTTTCTGTGATGATACAGTACTTTGTTCTCCATTCCTCAAAGATTGGAGAAATTTATAAGAAGTTGAGTGTGTTCAGGGAGAAAAGAGACAGACTAAAAAGATACAGGCCCTCCTTTCATAAATTGATGAAAGCTGTTTTCAGGAGGAAAACATCAGACAGGATTCCATTCTGATATTTTTTTTTCTATTCAGTAGTTATTTGAGGGATATATTTATTTATGGATATGTTCATTTCACTGCTTACTCAGTGGGAGCTTTTTTTTTACTAACACAAAATGAACATTTTAATAGGTTGCAATCTAAACTGAGATATACCAGTTACAAGTTTCATCTAAAGCCAGTGGGGGAAATCCTTTCTAGAATAATCTATTTCCATAATCCTGCCCTTTGAGACATGAACAGAAGCACAAAGCCAAGACAAACTAACTTAGTGTTTTGTCTAACTTAGGCAGTTCCTGTAGTCTTTTAGGATGAAATGGTGAACCATGGGACAAAATATTTTGAACCAAGTTACTTCAAATAAACTAATTGACAGAATACTTCAAAAATAAGGAACTTGTGTTTTCCTCAGAATTGAAATTTGGTACATTTTATAAAACATTTTATGACAAAAACATCATAAAGATAGAAAACATAATTCAAAATACCTAATACAAAAGTCATAAAACATTTCCTGTGCTAATGTTTAACTATGCTATACAGTTCAACATGAGTTATTTTCAAAGCAGACACATCTCTAAGGAGCATCCCAACTTTTTCAGCGAAGACAGTAGTTTAGAAACTATCATTAATGAAGGCATTGAGGAATCTGATAAGGAAGTATCTCTGAAACAATGACCCTACGGGATATAGGTTGTCTAGTATGTTTATAAACTTAGCATATGGCACAGGAAGATAAAGCTACCCATCTACGACCAGTGTACCAGATACTTATGGCTATCAGCCATAGTATCCTACTCAACAGTCCGTACTTAACATCCATTCTTTAGTGCTGTGTGTTTTATGCAGTTCCAGCTTTTACAAAGCTTATAACTTTTCTTCATGCCATAGTATCATTGTCCTTTAAAAATGCAGAATGTGACATTTTCATGGCATTTAAATTAGGCAGGTGAATCTGCTGCATGACCTTAATCCGACTTTTCTGATATGTTAGAAGCCCTTATGTCTACAGTTTTTATCTGTTCCCTCATTATATCAAGCACGCATGCATAGGACAAAGTATAGAATAATTATAACAGCATGGAGAGTTAATCAGTATTGCTTAGAAGGGCAGATGTGGTCCATGGAGAACAGCACCATATATTTCTTAGTAAAACTTGATTAGGAAGTAGACAAGACCACTGGGCACTCCTCTCACACCTCACACCCCAACCTAGTAGCTGAAATGTGGAGAAAAATGATTGTGCATTTTTAGTACAATGGCATCTTCTTTTCTAATTAATGGCTTTCTTATCAGTGGCTAATGATAGTCACATAACTATAATTCCAAATTAAAAAATAATAATAGCCCAGCAGACTGCTATAGGGAGGAGATCAGAAGACTGCTAGGAGAAAATAAAGGAAAAATAAAAGAACTAATTATTGCACATCATAATTCCCCTTCTTGAAAATATTCAGGATCATTAATAGTATGCTTTATAGCATGTACTCTGCCACAAAGCTTTGGGTTCTCAGGAGGTGATCAAACATTCAGTTGTTATTTTTTTCTCCCTTTCATTCATAAAGCAAATTTCTTAGTTTCGTTTTCAGCCATACAAGGCAAATTATGCAGAATTCACTTAAGATAGTGAAACATTCTTTCCTCCTGCTTTATCTTCCTTCTTTGGCTGTAAAGGGAGAGGAACATAGCTGAAATTATCTTTACTTTTGCCAGCATCTCTGGGTTAACTCAAGTATCTACTTGACACTTATTCAGTTTAAGTTTATGGCTTTCTGTATGTAGTTTTGCCAATAATCACTTCCCTATTTAGCGTTAGGGTTAACTACACCTGACTGGCAATTTCTCAAGCCTATAGGACATTTTCTTTCTTGATCTTCCTTTGTCTGGAACATGATCCCACTCTTTCCCCTTCAGATAGAATTCCACTACTGATCTCTTCACCTCTTCCTTGTTCCTGGGCTTTCTGGAACAATTCCAACTATCTTCTTCTGGACCATCATGGATTCATTAAGCAGTCTTGCATCTGCCCTGGAACAAGCAATTCTAAAAGGTGCCTAATCTGGCATAGTTCAAATCAAGTCCAGTCATCTGGAGCCTTGACTTAACAATTGCAACTTATGACCCCAATTCTGAGAATCAAGTTTTACAAATCTGTCAAAGTCTAGAGTGTTACCCAAGTAATTAGGGCCATAGATTTTGAGACCTGTGGTAGTATTGAATATTTGAGGAATTTTCAGAAGCAATATGGGTGCCTTAAGTCTTCTATTTTTTCCTGGCTTAGGCCCAAGCCATTTGTAAAGTGCTTTTAATCTTGATCTTTATAATAACAGAAAGGGTGATTTTGTGAATCTGAGGGTGATTCTGAGAGCCTATTTCTGTGTGAAAAATTGCACATTCTGTAAGTTATCCAGAAGGGGCTGAAATGAAACTCTAAAGGAAAACTTTAACCACATATCAAGCCATCTTTAAGACAGCTGCTTAGGAAAAGGAAAGGCTTTTCTGTATCCATTTTTCACTCTCTTTTCCACAAATATATTTAACCAAATAGGAAGCATTTGTTTTAAGACACTAATACTTTCCATCTTCCGTTTCACTCTCCAGGAACCTGCAAAAATCACTGTGCAGTTTAGTCCACTGATAAATTACAGTTTAATCATTCAGGGCCATTCATCTCAGCACGACCACAAACGATTCAAGATAGTTCGGGTATCTGCTGTTTGAACTGTTAGTCACTGATGAATTATCAGCAATTTCTGCATACGTGGCCCATTAAACCAGCTAGTGAACTGTCAAGCAAGAGGCTCCATTTCTAGTTATTTAGTAGTCTCTGAAGTGCATGGTGGTGATGGGGAGGGGGCAGAAAGTCTAGAATTAAATTATGAGGTTACTTAGGGATACGAGAGAGGCTACTGAAGCGTTAGAGTAGCTGCTCATAGTCTGAGCCCTGTAATTGATTTTGATGTAGCCTTGCAATCACAATAGTCCATTAGCGCTTTAATTTAGTATTGTGACAAGGACTTTAGAGTGCTGTGGTATCACTGAAAAAAAAAATTAAAAAATTAAAACAAACTCGGCTATAAGAAGCAAGTGAAACAAAAAGTCACATACTTTTTAGCGGCATTAAGTTTTAAAGAATGGCTCTCTGGATTGCATTTGCCAGATATAGGGGATTATTAACAATTTCTTTAATTTAAAATAGATAATTGCTTTCTGAACTACAGGTACTCCTCGACTTACAACTACTTGTTTAATGACAGTCCACTGAAAAAAGTGACTTATAAGCATTTTTTGCATTTACTACTGTTGTAGTGTCCCTATGGTCACATGATCAGCGTTCAAATGCTTGGCAACTGGCATGTAATTATGATGGTTGCGGTGTCTTGGGTTCACGTGATCACCTTTTGTTACCTTCTGACAAGCAAAGTCAGTGCGGAAGCCAGATTCACTTAACACTTGTATTAGTAATTTAATCGCAGTGATTCACTTAGCAACCTTGGCAAGAAATGTAGTATCACAAAATATTTGCTTTAATGCATTGGCCTGGCCTGGCATGTATTAAACCCTCTCCTTCTCAAAAGTTATGTCGTTTTAAAAAAGTTTCTCATATGCATTGCAGGCAAACAGCACCAGGTTCAGTAAATGTAAATTTCTCATGCAACCTCAACTGGAAATCGATCAATTTCTTTTTATTAATCAGGATACAAAATTAAAATTTCTCAGTTCATATATGACAGGAAATAATGGTTTGAGAAACCCAGGAAGTAATCGATTGTGTATTCAGTTTGAATACTGAGGAAATCAGTTTTGTTTTTCCTGATATAACAGAGAACTGTAATTTAATTAAAACCACAATGGATGCAACAAATGTAGTTATATAAAGCAAAGCACAAAGGGGCAGTTCAGGTAATTTTTAGTTACATTGGAAGCAGCTCATGCTCTCAAAACAAAATGTAAAGGACAATCTGGGGGAAGCCATAGGAATTTTGGCTTGTTTGTCACGTTTTAAGTGTGGTTTATAAAAAAGGACCTCACATAGTTTGCCTTCTATAGTGCATTTCTCTGGGAATTCATCAAGATAAAACACAAACTCACACACGCTTCCTCCTTTTCACAGATCTCTTTTAAGTGGACAGATTTTAGCAGCTTACAGTTGCAGGCTTTTAAGTTCTCTAGGCCAGCGGCCCCCAATCTTTGGGTAGCAGGGACCAGTTCCATAGAGAGAGTTTTTTTCATGGACTGGAGGGGGCATGGTTTCATATGCTGTCTGCATCTCGCGGATGGGGCTTTGCTTGTTTGGGTGGTTCAGTTTCTGGCATGCTGAGGCCCGGTGCCAGTTCATGGATCGGGGGTTGGGGACTCCCACTCTAGACAACTCTTGGGCAAAGAATGAAATAAAAATAATTACGTATCCAATTATATATCTAATTTTCTGCCCAGCTCAGGTGTGATCACTTTGTGAATCAACTCTTATTTCTTGACTACTCAAGAGTTCTCTGACAGAAACTTTCCCGGTTTCCTTCTTTAGATATATGAAATTGGCAATGATGATTAGAAAGGATAAAATATGGGAGGAAAAGAAGTATGAAATAACCGTATAGGAGGAGGATAGATAATAACACTTATTTGTTCTGTAACTGTTGTAAAGAAGACCATCAGAATTCAATATAAACCACTTTCTAAATGCCTCAAATGCAAGGCCTTGAAAAATGCCACTTGTGACTGTTTTTCAGTTATGACCTTTGCAGCATCCCCATGATCATGTGATCAAAATTCCGATGCTTGGCAACTGGTTCATGTTTATGACCGTTGCTGTGTCCCAAGGTCATGTGATCCCCTTTTTGGACAAGCAATGTCAATGGGAAAGCCAGATTCACTTAACAACTGTGAAAAGAAAGGTCGTAAAATGGGGCAAAACTCAAAAAAATTGGGCCCAATTGTGATACTAAATCGAAGACTAGCTGTAACGCATAGGTTCGTATGAACCATCCTACAGTCCACAACCATTTGAATTTTATCTCTGATTTATACCTTTGCCATGCCATAGCTGCCAGTGCAAAGGTTATTTTTAATCATTTTTATTTTTCATATTGGGGACCACTTATTGCACTAGCTTAAGGAACAATCCTTGTAGAAGGTTTCTAAGACAGAATATCTCCATCAATATTATTCACAAATTAAAGAAACCAGCCTTTTATATTTCTGGCACTAACAAATAATAAAGATATTTTTAATTTTTTTTAATGATATAGTTTTATTGTAAACATGCCCAGAGTTACATTTGTGAGATGGTGGCTATTTGAATATAATGAATAGATGAATGAATAATCATGATCAAACATTGCAATAAAACAAAAAGTGTAACAATTATCTTATTTCACTGATTTAAGGACTGTAATGTCCTAAAAATCTGGATTTCTCATATTCAATTAGGCCATTAATTTTTTTTTTAAATACCCTGTAATTACTTTTTGGTGAGAAAAATACAGTGAAAACTTTCAGTACTGGTGACATAATTTATCAATGAACTGAGGACAACACATCCCGGGTGTAAGAGCTCAGAAGAGATAGGAAAGAGAGGAGGGGTTCTAAGAAGCAGCAGTGACAGGAGAGTTAACTAAGGATACACACAGTCCTATCATGGATAACTTTTTTATCCTTACATGACTTACGGGCTTTACAGTATATTCTATTCTTTTATGTTTTCAATTTCCTGCAGTTGAAAGCATGCAAGGAACAGTTTGAAAAAGCATAACAAATGAAAGGGGACCAGCAGCCGTAAGGGCAGCAATATTCTCAACATAAGGAGGGCCAAAAGGTGGAGTAGGGAGGGAGAACAGAGGGAGAAAATAAGGCAGGCCTGGCTGAGGAGAGAAATAAAAGCACACTAACTGGCAATTCAATGCCTTGGTATTACCAGCCTGCTGAGAGCAATTACAATAGCACAGACAGCACTTGCTTTATTGTGACCTTACTGAATTAACTTTGAGGGCAGGGGGAAAAAAAAAACCACTCAGTGATTCAGCAGGGAATTTATTAGAAAATTTTAATGCCAACTTAAATTTGATCCAAAGGCCTCAATATTAAAGGTCATCTCCATTACTATACTACTGGAAACCCATGGGTCCTTTTGCTTCCATGCACCTCCATTCCTTTCCTCTTGTTTTCTTTCATAAATAAATTAAAAAAAAATAGGTCAGCATTCTTGCTTCAAGCTCCTTGGCATTTTTATTTGATGTGACAGATCTCCTCGTTTTTGTTGGGAGCTTTTTTTTTGGGGGGGGGGGGAGGCACTGGGAAACCACAAACAGCTTTACAATTTCTAAAGTATATCCCAGTAAATGAGGATACACTTTGTACATATCAGATAGAAATGATACAGCAAAAAAATGATACAAGTGATATTTACATTTTAAATCCTCAAAACATGCACAGTTACATTGCTGCAATAAAAAAAAAATGCAATAAAATGCCAGGGAAAATTCAAGGGAAGGGAAGGGAAGAGGAGAAGGAGGACTTTTGTAAGAAATAGGTGAGAAAAGATTTAAGGCAGATCTTCATTCTCAGTTGGTCACTGCCCTGGATTCCCATTTCTTCTTAGGCTACTGAGTTGTTAGATCAGGGGTGTCAAACTGGATTTCTTCGAGGACCGGGTCATTATTGTAGTTCTCCTCTGCCAGCCGGCCAGGTGGGGAATATGGGACAGACACCTCCTACAGCACCCTGCTGGCCAAAACGGGGCATGGAGAGGCCATGTGCAGGACCCCCCATACCCCATTTGGCTGGCAAAGTGCTGCAGGAGGCTGTCCAGGTAGAAAATTGGACATGGGGGCCACGTGTGGCTCCCTGCACCCCTGTTTTGGCTGCCAGAGGCACTGCGGGCCAGTCCTTTGCTATTTTCAGATTTAAGCACCCCACGGGCTGGATCTGGTCCGCGGGCCTTGAGTTTGACACCCCCGTGTTCGATACTCTGTTAAAAAGCAGTTGCTATCTTTTTATAACCTTCTGGTTAAGATGGCTTGTTAAGTCCAAGAATTATTGTTTACCATTGAAGCTGATGCTCCTATTTTTACATGTAACTAACATATATATTGTCAACTAACTGAATAATATAAATTCATAATACACACAAAACATCTGCTAAAATATGAGTAGAGAGAAACAGATAATAAACAGCTTAGTATTTACTGAGTATCATAAGTACTGCCAATAGCAGGTATGCTGCGATTTAAAAAATATGCAAAATTAGCCCAAGTTGGATATAATATCTCTGACATTCTATTATTTTAACTTTACCTTTAGTCATTTTAAGCATGGCAGTTGAAGAAGTCTTGTTAATCTGCACAATTGTTAGATTATCTAAGGTTTCCAATGTTGAATATTTATTATTTAGCTGCTAAGATGAAGTATGAAATAATAAGAATCTTATTTTAATCTTAAAATTCAATCCTATAAATAAGTAAAACAACCATAACTGAAAAGGTAGAAGTTTTAAAATTAAATTAATAGATGCAATGCTCAGCATTTGATTTTAAAAGATTTTAATTTTAGCAGAAGGTAGTTGTCTATTAGCAGCCTAATCTTTTGTGGCTGCTGAATACTTATTGATGGCTCTTAATGGCTTGTTAGCATTCCTCTGAGATGTTAATCAATCTTGCGCTTTTTAAAATTGACATCCATAATGTGTTTACATTAGTCAATATTTCTTAATTGTCAAGCTGTAACAGCAAAACTTCAATAATAAATCTCTTCAATAAATAACTTCAGATAGTAGAATTCTTAAGTGTTTCCTCTTCTGAGGAATGGAATATATTGATAACTGCTACTGGGTAAACTGCAGGAACAAAGGAAAAAACTCCTCCATCTTAGAAATATTTCTTAATGTTTAAAATTAAAAGACAAGTTTGGTGCAGATGTAACATTCTGCTGCCCTTAATACTGATTAGGAAATCAATGGCACCCTGCATACTATTTCCAACCTACACTCAACTCTCCTTCCCTTCCCCTTTTAAAGCTAACAAGTTTGGTTTGCGATGTCTTATCTGCAGTGATGTTAACTTTAACATGCCTTGCCCAAATCAGAGTTCGCCATCTTACTTCTTCTAGGCCATGGCCCCCTAAGCTTTGGCCTGATGAACACATTTAGAATATTGAGACTGATATTGGCCCTTTGAGAAGGAGTTGTGAGTCTAGAATGATCCTCAGATTACACACCGGTCTGTCTGAGTCAGTGCCATCCCACCCAACACCAAAGATGGCATTATTTTAGACTCAGTAGGCCCCAAACCCCAAAGCCACTACGTCTTGCCAGAAGAAAGTGGTTTGGGAGGGTGGGCAGCCTGGCCCGGAAGTGGTGCATCCCCCGTCATGGGCTGGATGTAGGCAGAGGGAAAGGCAAGTGGGCGGCAGTTGCCCCAAAGGCCCCACGGAAGCCGAGCACGCCAGGCCCAAAAGGTGAGCGAACCTTGGTATGTTCCTGAGGCGGCTCTTCGTCTGAGTGCAGCGGTTCTCCCTTCCCCACTGCCAGTGTCGGCCTTACATCTGCCCGCCCTCCCGGGGCTGCCCCTGCATACCCCAGTGGAGCAGCAGTCTCAGCTCCAGCGGCTGCTGCGGGAGAAGGAACAAAGTGCTCTGGAAGGGTGGGCAGCCCGCCCGGAAGCGATGCATCCCCCGTCATGGGCTGGATGCAGGTAGTGGGGAAGGCAAGCGGGTGGCAGTCATTCAAAGGCCCCATGGAAGCTGAGCGCGCCAGGCCCAAAAGGAGAGTGAGCCTCACCATGTCCCAAGCGCAGTGGGTTTCCCTCCCCCCCACCGTCAGTGTCGGCCTTACCTTCTAATCCTCCACTGGCATATTCAGCATGCCCATCATCCCAACGGAGGCAGCAAGTTGGTAAGGCTAATGGCGGGGGGCCCTTGGTGGAGTTGCAGCCGCTGCTCCAGGGCTGAGAGGGGTGTTGCCACTATGGCAGTGCTCCAGGAGGGCAAGCTGATGTCCTGGACAGTGCTGCAGATGCGGTGCCCTCCCGAAACACCACCACCATTTGCTTTTGTTTTGCGACGTGAGAAGGAAGAAAGTGAACAGCGAGGCCAGCCTGGCCAAATGATCGTCACGCCTCCCCAGCCTTGCCTGCTGCCTCCATGCACTGTGCTTGGAAGGGGCTGCCCTCCCTCCCCACCAGGCTGAAGACAATCACCTGCCCTCCCGGAACAGCACGGCCGCTGTTTACTTACATTTTGTGGCAGGAGAAGGAAGAAAGTGAACAGCGGCCGCGCTGTGGGCGGGCAGGTGGATGTCTGCAGCCAGGCGGAGAGGGAGGGCGGCCCCTTCCAAGTGCAGCACACAGAGATGGCGGTCCCGGCGCACCTGTTGCTGAGTAGGTGTGGTGATCACTTGACCAGGGTGGCCTTGGCGGGGACTGCATCGGCCTCTTTGCCCACGCCATGTCCCGCTCTGGCCGACTGAGCAACTACAAGTGCGGCCACTTGGTCTTCACCAAGATGAAGGGCTACCTGCACTGGCCTGCCTGGGGAAGTGCTACCACCCAGGCTGAAGGGAAAGCGCTGCGGGCTTCATGGTGGCGCAGTTGGGCCTGGCCCTCTTCCCATGTGGCTGGCTTGCTGCTTGCTGGCTGATTGGCCACTGGCAGCTTCTACGCCTCTCGCTTCACTTCTTCACCCGTGGGAAGCGCTGCCGTGGCCGACCCTCCTTATATAGGTGGGGTGGGGTGGGTGGGCCGAAGTGTTGAGTGAGCTGGAAGCACCGAGAGTGAGCCAGAAGCAGTGAGCAGGCAACCAAGCGGGTGGGGCCACCAGGGATGATTGTTACCGGTTCATCCAAACCAGTCTGAATCAGTAGCATTTCACCCCTGACCCATCCTGACTATGAAGAGAACATCCAAAAAAATGCAACCAGTGCTTTTTCCATCCCATACCCAGATCTGAATCCTGACCAAGAAGGATCCAGATAATTCATTTCACGCAAAAACTATTGTGAAAGTACTCTTTCAAACACCTTCTCCAAAAAGGAAAAGTCAGATATAGGCAAAAAGTATTCAGTACAGTGGGGTCCATAATGGCTTTTTCAGAAGGAGATGAACCAAGGCCTTTTTAAGAGTAAAGGAACAACTCCCTGATTCAAAGAAGAATTAATCACTGCTAGACCCTACACACAGGACATCTCCTAGGCTGCTTTGACAAGAGAGGAGAGGAATGAATCTAAAGAGCAGGTGACTGAGCTCTAGTAATGGGAGTTACTAAAGTTATCAATATAACTTTTGAGGTATCTATAACTTATTCTTATATCCTTCTGTATAACGTCTTAATTAATGATAGGTAATCAAATATAGAACTTATTTCATTTCTACTAATTATCAAATTTGGATGCAATAGGAATATAAATTATTAGTAACGCTGTAATTATAGTCATAGAAAGCATTTGTCTTTATGGTAATTTGGGATCGAATTGCAGAAATTTTGAATCAGCAAAGAGATATATTACAAGATATGTCTACCTCAACTACCTCCTCTATGATTAAAACACTTAAAAAGGGGTCACAAGCTGTAACCCTAACAACAGCTTCACCAGCAGGTCAAAAGATGATTGAGGGAACGCCCATAGCAGATAAGGCAATACCGAATACTCAACCCATGCAAGCAATCCTGAACCAAATCCAGGAAACTATGGTATTGCTACAAGAAACAATGGTAAAGAACCATACAGAAATTAAAACAGAAATTAGGGAGATGAAGTCGGAAGTAGGGGAAATGAAATTAGAAATACAAAAATTAGATGGGAAGGTAGAGGCAATTCAAGACACAATTCGAAAAAATGAGGAGAAATTAATCACAGTAGAAAAAAAGGTGAATGACACAGTGGAGAAAATGGAGGATATGGAACAAAAAATGATGGATATAAATTCAGGATTGGAAGAACAATTGATAAAACTAGAATTAAAAGATGATGAATTGTACCTAAGGTTCCAGAATATAGAGGAGGAAAAGGAAGAGGATTTAGGTTCCCTAATGTTAGAGTTAATAGCGGACATATTACATAGAGACCAGCAAGAGATAATAACAGACATTGACGAAATTTATAGAGCCAATACCAGCTACGCCAGAAAATTTGGTGTGCCGAGGGAAGTGCACGTCCGCTTCGTTAGGAAAAAAATAAGGGACATGGTTTATAAAATTACGAGATCTGAAACTGTGAACTATAAAGGTAGAAAAATAATTGTTCTGAAACAAATCCCAAAAGCAATTAGAGATCTACGGAAGGACTACAAATTCATAGCCGAAGAGTTAAATAGGAGGGGAATACGTTTCAGATGGTTGATCCCGGAAGGGATGTTTGTTTCATGGGGCCAAAGAAAAATAAGAGTGGATAATATAACTAAAGCAAAAGAACTATATAGACAAATTATAGGTGAACATCAAGGCAGAGTAATGAAACAAGGGAAAAGATCTCAAGAGGATAATGACAGCAGAGAAGAACTAGACACCCCAAGCCTAGATGAACCCTCACAGAAAACAGATACTCAAACTAGCAGTGGTGATGAGCAAAGAGAAGAGGTCCAAGCTCAGGGAGAAGACAGAGTAAGAACAAGGCAACAAAGAGAGACAAGGACGGTAAGGAGACAGAAGTAAGGTAAAATGAATCAAGAATGTAAATTGATTTCAATAAATATTAATGGTTTAAATTCAACATCAAAGAGGAAATTGGTTTTTTCAAAATTGGCACAACATAAATTAGATATCATCTGTTTACAAGAGGTACATATATCACAAAACGAGGTAAAATATCTTTATGCACCAAAAATTGGGACCCTCCATTCAGCTCTTTCAATTGAAAAAAAAAGGGGAATAGCGGTATACACTAAAGACTGGATTAAAACAAAACAAATTTACGCAGATACAGAGGGCAGAATACTAATGATAGAACTAGAGATAGGACAGAAGAAAATTTTATTAGTAGCTATATATGCACCTAATGAAAAACAGAGGGAATTTTATAAAAAAGTACATGAAAAGATTTTGGAGATTGAAAGTGTAAACATATGTCTAATTGGAGATTTTAATGGAATAATGGATATTGAAAAGGATTATTCCAGTACACAACAGATAAAACAAAAAAAAAGAATTTATTACCCCAATCATTTAAAGATATGATAAATGAATTGAATTTACAGGACGCATGGAGATTGCAACATCCGGCAGAAAAAAAATATACTTATTACTCTTTCCCACATAAATCCTGGTCCAGGATAGATATGGCGTGGGTAAGCTGTGATTTATACATGGAAATGGATAACATTGAAATTACACCGAATATATGGGCAGATCACAATCCTCTGGAAATAATATGGAAAGGGCATAAAAAGAAGAATACAAGATGGTCAATGAACTTGCAAATTATAAAAGAGAGTGAATTCACCACAAGAATAAAAGAGGAATTAGAAATCTTTTTAAAATTCAATACTACAGAACAAACCTCGCTTCAAATAATCTGGGACACAATAAAAGCCTTCATTAGAGGTGTTTCAATAGCCTATAGTGCAAAAAAGCACAAACTACGGGAAAACGAACATAAAAAATTAATACAGAAAATTGAATTTTGGGAAGGAAAGTTACAAAAGAAATCAGGTGTGGATGAAGCAAATAAACAATTAAGATGGGCCAGATATAATTTAAATATTTTTGAACAAGAGACTCTAGTACAAAAATTGAAAAGTATGAAATTAGACTATTTTATGAATGCCAATAAACCAGGTAGGTGGCTCTCATACCAAATTAGAAACCAAAAAGATAAAAGAACAATAACACAACTATTAGATGAAAATGGGATACTACAAAACAGCCAGGAACAAAAAATAAAGATAGCCAAAAACTTCTTTGAAGACTTATACAAAAAAGATAACATAACATATGAAGAATTAAGATTATACATAGAGAAGAATGTAGACAATCAGTTAACGGAAGAGGAAAGCGAACTGCTAAATAGTGAAATTACTATGTCTGAATTACAGGAAGCCATTAATGGTCAAAAAAATAATAAAAGTCCCGGACCTGACGGTATACCAAATGAATTATACAAAACCCTTGAAGAAACATTAAACCCGATATTAAAAGAATATCTTTTAAGGCTTAATGAAGCCTTAAGAGAAGCCAAGACACCTAAATCATGGAAGGAAGCCTTTATTATCTTAATACCAAAAGAGGAGGCAAACAAAGAGTTAATTACGAACTATCGCCCAATATCATTATTAAATACAGATTACAAAATCTTTATGAAAATCATGGCAGAAAGACTGAAAAAAATATTAAATAATAAAATTCATCCCGATCAAAATGGATTTTTGCCTGGCAAATATATTTGAAACAATACAAGAACAATAATTAATGCACTAGAATACTATGAACTACATTCGGAAAAGCAGGTAGCCATGATCTTCCTTGATGCCCAAAAGGCATTTGATAAAGTCAACTGGGATTTTATAAAGCACCTAACCAAATCACACAAATTTGGACAAAAATTTGAAAACTTAATAAATGAAATTTATTCAATACAGGAAGCTAAAGTAATTGTTAATGGAGAAAAGTCAGATTCATTTTTAGTAGAGAATAAGACAAGGAGTAAGACAAGGTTGCCCCTTATCTCCGCTCCTCTTTATCTTATCTTTAGAAATATTATTGGATAGGATCAGAGCAAACAAGGAAATAAAAGGTATAAGCATTAAAGGCGAAGAATTTAAGCTTCTAGCATTTGCGGATGACATGGTGTTCATATTGGAAGATCCTCTACACACAGGCTCCATCCTTTTAAAAGAAATTCGAAATTACGGGATTGTGGCTGGTCTTAAAATAAACAAGGGAAAAACTAAGATGATAGTTAAGAATATGACATTAGAACAAAAAAATAAATTGGAAAATATAACTGAAATACAAATAACCAATAAAACTAAATATTTAGGAATTTGGATTAGGGCAAGGGGATTAAACTTGTTAAAGGATAACTACATAAATTTATTACAAAAGGTCCAGGAAGATCTGATGAGGTGGGGAAAATTACAAATATAATTTCTAGGTAAAATCGCCACAATAAAAATGAACATTCTACCTAAATTTTTATTTCTTCTCCAGGTAATCCCAATTAAATTAGAGACCAAATTTTTTAGAGATTTAAAGAAAATAATTGCAGAGTTCATATGGGATGGCAGAAAACCAAGAATAAAATTAAACTATCTACAAAGACACAGGGAACGAGGAGGTATGGGATTGCCAAATTGGGAACGATACTATCAAGCGGCTGGCCTTCTATGGATCAAAGATTGGATAACAGTAAAAGCGAAGAGAACGTTAACATTAGAAGACCATGATTTATTGAGAGGGTGGCATGCAGCAATATGGGAATCCCCTCCAAAGAAAGACAAATTTTTCACGAACCATCTGATAAGAAAATCACTAATTTCAATTTGGCTAAAAATCAAGAAAGGAAACTATAAAAAGATACCTCTATGGCTATCTACAATAGAAGCTACGTCCCACCCAAATACATTGGATATATCCAAAATGCTAACATATAAAGACCTGTTGGATCACCAAGGTAATTTAAAAACTTCAGCCCAACTTGAAAATCAAGGTACTCCTATAGATTGGTGGCTATACTTTCAAATACATCAAAGATACCAAAAAGACAAATTAAATGACGGAATAGAAATAAACCTAACACAATTGGATAAAATTATATTTGGACCGGACCAAAGGAAAATATCAAAAATATACAATTACTTAAATTTGCAAGAAATAGGAAATGAAAGAAATAAAGAGCCAATAAGGGCATGGTCCAAAAATCTGAGACATGATGTAGACATTTATAAATGGGAGACAAACTGGGTGAAGAACATAAAAAGTACCAAATCAGTAGCATTTAAGGAAAATCAATACAAGATGCTCTATAGGTGGCATCTTGCTCCATCCAGACTTGCGAAGATGTATCCAAATGCCAACCCTAATTGTTGGAGATGCCCGCATAGGGAGGCAACATATTTCCATGTATGGTGGCAGTGCCCAGAAGCTCAGAAATATTGGACAAAGATTAAAATTTGGTTAAAAGAAATTCTAGACATTGAAGTGCAATTAAATCCAGAAACATATTTATTAGGAATTATACCGGAAAAATTAAAAACAGAGGACCATTACATACTAACACATATCTGTACAGCTGCCAGGATAGCCCTGGCGCAATCTTGGAAACAGACTAATGCTCCGATGGCAGAAGCTATTATTTGGAAAATGTTTAACTGTGTAGAAATGGACTCACTCGCTAATAAAATGAAGACGACATGATGACAGTGTAAATGCAAATATCTGGAATAAATGGTTTAATTGGTTAGAAAATAAAAAACTGAATTAAAGTAATACAGGATATATATAAGGATACAACTTGTAAAGGATACGATAAGATGTTCTAAATGAGACTTTAAACCAGAACTTGAGATGTTTTGAAAACCGTTACATGATTATATGCTGTAGATGAAGTGCCATGAACACTTCAAAAAAAAAAAAAGGATTAGACATAAGAATAATGTTTTGTAAGTAGTGTTGTATGCACACAATATTTATTGATAGACATATACAATGTGTATTTGTGTGTACATTTTTTTCTTTTGCTACTATACATGTTTGTGTATTATGTAAATATTAATTACTTTCTTTTTTCTTTTTTTTTTCTATTTATATTGTTTTAAATATTTTAAATATTCAATAGTTTATTAAAAAAAATAAAAAAATAAAATTATTTTGATTAGACTAAAAATAGATTATAGAGAAAATATAAACAATATGATCACAGAGTAAGAACGTATCCTGTACATGTAATTTCTATAAAAGAAAATCAGAAGGAACTTATTTATAATCCTTTTTTCTCTTTTCTTTGGTTTCTGCACTTTTGTCTTTGCTCTTCTTTCTTTTTTCCGCTTTTTATTTTGGTTATCTGGTATCCTTGGTCTGGTTAACTGTCAGCATTGCACTTCCTTTTAAACAACTACATTTAAAATACTCAACCCAAAACCCATATTTATATGGGTTTTAACTATTCAGAAAACCCTTTGTAAAATACTTTGTTGTTGTTAGTTGCAAAGTTGTGTCTGACCCATCGCAACCCCATGGACAATGTTTCTCCAGGCCATCCTGTCCTGTACCATCCTACCATTCAAGCTCACGCTTACTGCTTTAGTTACTCCATCCAGCCACCTCATTCTCTGTCATCCCATTCTTCTTTTGCCCTCAATCATTCCCAGCATTAGGCTCTTCTCCAGTGAGTCCTTCCTTCTCATTAGGTGGCCAAAG
>JANHFM010004891.1:44177-54716 GCA_032468115.1 Grayia smithii | reverse complement strand
CCGAGTCCTTCGGGAGAAGGGCGGCATATAAGCCATATAAATAAAAATAAAATAAATAAATAAACCGGAGGATGGGGGAGTAGAAGACACAAATGTCCGGGTCATTGCTTTCATCTCTTCCCACCGTCTCTGAATGAAGTGCTGCAGGCAAATGCCGGTCAGATTGCCAAAGGAGATTCCTTCTCCGCCCACTGGCACTTGTTCCATGTGATTTTTCACCTCTCCATGCCACCCTTTGACCTTACCTTGAGGTCCAATGTGACCGGAAGTATTTTGCTGAACAACACCTTGACCAGGCCAGTCTGATTCAAGAGCAGAGAAGGTCATCTAGGCCATCATGATCACTCATATGGATCACCAGTAAATTTATCTGGATTATGCATTGGAAAAGAGTGGGTGGTAATTGCCCTGCTGACTCCTCAAAGTATTATCTTGTGTGTAGTGATGATCACCTGAACACCTAGATTAGGCTGGACAGCTAGGAAATTATTTATAGTTAAATACAGGTAGCATAAACTGCACCTCCTTTCCTGTAAAGATAATTATATCTTTGGACAATCTTAAATTGTCCCTTGGGAGGTCATAGATAAGCTCCATATTGAGGTACAAGTAGTCCTCAACTTACAACAGTTCATGTAGCGTATGTTCAAAGTTACAATGGCACTGAAAAAAGTGACCTATGGCCGTTTTTTACACTTACAACCTTTGCAACATCCCCCCCATGGTCACATGATCAGAATTTAGATGCTTGGGAACTGGTTCATACTTATGACCGTTGCGGTTCCCAAGGTCACATCTGATCTCCTTTGGCAATCTTCTCAAAAGCCAAATCAACGGGGAAGCCAGTTTCACCGAACAACCGGCTTACTAATTTATCCAATGCGGTGATTCACTTAACAACTGTGGTAAGAAAGGTTGTAAAATGGGGGGGGGGGCGGATACGCTATTCAAAAGACAATTTAAAAGCTAATAAGGTAACAAAAAGACAGCAACCAACACTCAGATAAGCAGGTATTATCACCAGACAAACAATTCCCTGATCAAAGAACTACCAAACTGACAGGGCAAGCCTAACTATATTTGCTAAACACATTGGCTTGTGCTTAATTGTAAGCCGCCCTGAGTCTCCGGAGAAGGGCGGGATATAAATAGGATTAAAATAAAAATAAAAATTGGCTTTTATTGGCAATTGCTGAACCCTTGATTCCATATCATTTAGCATGATGACACCAGTGTCCATTAGATTTGTTTAAAAAAAAACAGAAGTTGGGTGAGTAAATTAACTTTCTGATTTGGTCAAAATCAAGGACCATGAAGACTCAATAATATGAGAAGAGAAGTCTATTTAAGCACTAAGGCTTCCTTTTTTTTGTTTTTGAAGCCATTAAACTTAAGCTGAAAGTCATATCCTGATTTAATAGAATAAGGTACAATAACAATATGTAAAATGATTGCCTAATTCTTTAATCTCTATTTCTTGATAGCTAATGCTCAGTTGCTTACAAATGGATGGTTTTCTTCAGCATTCCAATATTTTTTAAAATTTCTAATAGTAGATTCTATATTTAAAGTTGTGTTATACAATATTTTTGACTAAGAAGCATATGCAGTATATTATGCCTGAGGTATAAATATACTAGTACTTAAATTTTGTGAGTCCTTTGAAGTTTTAATATTTCTGCATAAATACGACCTAAAACATGATTTCCATACAAGCTCTAAAACTAGATAAAGAGAACCCAATTTAGTGAATTAAAAACATACTTGTTCATTTATTTATTGAAAAAGTAAATGTTGATTTATGGATACAATCTCCATAGAGATTTTCTCCATTTGTGTGGAGAACAGATCACATTTTGGATCATATTTATGCAGAAATTTAAAAAATTCAACACAGTTCACAAACTTCTAAGCCTTACTGTAGGTGATAAATAGAGGATTCGCAAAAATTGAGTTGGAAACTATTTTAGAAAGATATATAATGTTCTCTTCCCCTTCAGATCATGTAATTTTTTAGATGAAAGTTCAATAAATAGTCTGAACTAGAAATGGTTTTAAGGTGGTTTGATCCCAAACATATCTGGTTCATTTGCCATATTATACATTTAAAATATTTTGAAGCAATTATGGTAGTTTGGAGAAACTCCCCCTTTGGGACATGACAATCCCAAAGGAAGCAGATTGCCCTAGAATTCTCCAGAACAAATGATTCCTGGATTGTCCAATTCTATGCATGCCTATTATACATAATTGTATTTTTATGATTATGTAAGACCTTGGAGAGGCTTTGGGGAGGTAAAACTTGTGCAGTCTAGTTTATATTTCAGATTTTAGTAAAAGGCACTTGAGATTAGAAGAAGAAAGGGCAAGGAAGCCTACAACCTCACAAGGAATAAAAATGATACCATCCCTGCTTTTCTTAAAGAGCCAATACAAATGGACCTCATTCATTTATTCATGTCCATTTACACCTCCTTTTCTACTTGTTTATACTCAGCTTTGCCATTTTTCTCATATTTTATATAAATTCCTAATAAAAAATTTGACTGCATCAGCAGGGGTTACACTTCCTCTGTAAGACTGCAAAGCTGAGGTAGACTTACTCCATATGGAAAAAAAGCTCCGTGAATCAGCTTTTAGGAAATGCTGTAATTTGCTATTGATTTGTCTTTAGAGCTGTAACCTTTCATTGTAGCATCATCAAAACTAACGTTAGTTTATTTAGTTGGCACTACATTTTTTGCTGCTCATAGCTTGTCCTTTCTCTGGATAGCTTAAAGCTATTTAGATACAGCTTCTAAGGTTGCTAGGTTAGATTTACTTAGCTTCAATTATCAAAATTTGTCATCAGTCTTTTCACTGACTTTTACATAGGAGAGTGAAAAAGAGACGGAAGAATATAAAATTACATAGTTCACATGGATACCTTAATTTTTTAGGGTCTGCAATTATAATTGCTTCTCCGATACAGCCTGTATTGCAAGGAATGGTAGGAATGATTCCTGTATCTATTTTGGGGCAAAATGGAAACACTCTCTCAGATCCTTCCTGTCAGGTAAATGCTGTATTTGAAAAATAAGTATTGTTTTTATTTATTTTTTTTGAGCTAAAGAAACTTTTAGAAAACTTGATTTCTATTCCTTTCACTTTTTAAAGATTTTGCATATGCCGGTCCACACTTCATTGAGCAGTGGAGGTGTTCCTAAGCTTCCTCTTCCTCCAAAATCTAACAGGATACCAAGAAGTAAATCAAACGGAGGAGGTAAGCACAGGGCATAGACAGCACAAGATTATATTAGTTCAACTATTTGCTGGAGATGAGATCTCAGATAGCAATTCTGGAGAGCTTGTGTTCCATCCTGTAGTCATTGAGACATTTATGAAATTTCCATCTTGTCTCCCATGCTTTTCAGGCTCTTTACTATTACTGAAAGAAGATATCAACAAGGTTAAAGAGTCCTCAGCCTGAAGTTAATGCTCAGTTCTGTCTTGTTTCTCTGTTAACTGATCCAAGGGAGTCTTGAATCAATGTTTTAAGGCAGTTTGGGATTGATAAGATTGACTGTCAAAAGCAGAGAAAAGTGTTGCGTATGTGGAAATCAACTTTCAGTGTAGATTTACAGTTAGACACAGATGGAGTAGCTTTTCTTCTGCTGGACCAAATGCTGGACTTAAAAGTTCTTTTGGACTGAGCATTATATTGCTCAAAGGCTTGGAATGTTTTACAAGTTTAGCTCCATATGCAGCTGCAGTCTTGCCTGAAGAAATCCAGCTTTGTTTCAATGATGCAGTTATTGTTTTCATCCTCTTTCATGTATTTCCTGTTTTTGCATCCAGAAAGCATTCAAGGCAGCCAATGATGACCAGCTATGTCAAGTCTTGGGGAAATTCCATGGGGACTGAAATATGACTGCCCAAATGTTGAGAATTATATGATTGACTTTTAGAGTACTTACAATATACCATGCCATGTGCATTATTTGCAACTATATTTCCAAGTACTTATTTTATTTTGGCATTAGCTTACTTGAAACCCATGCAGTTTCATCCACATCTTTAAATCTGCAAGAGGCCCTTGTCTCTCACTACCTCAGAGCAGTCAGATTTGAGAGTAGGAGGAAGTCTTTAAGGAAGACTATATGCACTTCAATTTTTTAAACGTGTCTTGAGAGATAAAATGTGGGTTCTGTATTCAAAAAGACATCCTAAAATATTTTGTGACTTAGTATAAAACCACTTCTTGAATGCTATTAGTAAAAATTATTTATTTTGCCTTAATCATTTAGGAAAGCCAGTGCTCAATGGATCAGAACTTGTCAATCATCCTGGTTCTCGAGTTCAGAGGTCAGTTATGCAGTGTGGTATTTCTTAGTTTGTATTATTGCCGGACATGGAGAAATATATAAACTGGCTGATCTTCATTATAACCAGCAGCCATTGTTTCGGTTTACAAAATTGCAGAATGTAATCTTGGGAGTTACTAACAAACATCAGTTCATACAGTATTTCTTCATTTGAGTGATTTGGAATAGGGAAAGTATTGCTTTGGGTGGGAGCAATTTATGACTTTCCCTGTGAGATTTCCCATTTATTTTTCTCTTGGGAAACCGTCAGAGAAGAGCACAAATCTTGATCACAGGATATCGTAATTGTGAGCTGGGAACCTCAGCTCAGATTGTGCCCAGACCACAATCACATGATTGATTGCTTCAATGGCCAGAATTTCAAGAGTTTGTTGTACGTCCAATTTTTAAGCACCATTGTAACTGAAAAGTTTGAACAAATGGGCCATAAGCCAAGGTCTACCTGTAAAAATCACTTCAGGCTAGTGTTCTGATCTTCATGCTAATCATTTTTAACAAGTGTTGTCACATACTCTGGGGAGACAGTTCTAAATGGTTTTATGTGTATATACAAATACATATAGGTAAAAAGTTAAAAGGAAAAATAAATAAAAATAATATTCTTAAACAAAATAACCCAAAGATGCTTTTCAAAAGGCAACTGGACTTTTTTCTTTGAAATCGTTTCGCTTCAGAACTGAAGAAGCTTCTTGGATGAGAAACAAAATGTTTTCAAAAGGGGGAAAAAAACAGTTCAGTTGCCTTTTAGAAAAAAACACCTTTAGAATAACCATGACCTGGAGGATTGAGAATCACCATAGACATCTAAACAAAATATTTTTTTATGTATTCTTCTCTTCATTTCAATAAAGTAAAATAATTTTAAAATGTTTAACATTTTATATTGTCCTTACATCTATTTATTAGAGGTGATTAAGATCAAACCAATTCAAGCACTGAGCAGTGGTTTTGGATAGCAAAAATAATTAAAATAGAAATTTAATGCAAAGTTGACAAATACTATTTTTTTCTTTCAGAATTGGAAACTCAGACAAGAATATTCGGGTTGACTTCAAAAAGAAGCTAGAAACGGTGCCAGCTGATACTACAAGCCCAAGTTTCAAACAAAATGGCAGTCACAGAAGAGTGCTTTGCTTTGATACCACCCAAGCATCACAAAAAGAAAAGAACGAGAATTCTAAAATCTGTCAAAGCTCTTCTAATACTGTGCTTTCATCAACAAAAACTCAAACTAGCAAGAGGGAACGTGAAAGAACTCTGCCAAGAATTTTATGTAAGCCAGATATTACTAGCAAAAATTTGGCTGTAAAGGAAAGCCAACTGGAGAAAAAAGGTTCGGGTCCAGGACTAGCATCGGATATATTAAGAAAGCAGACAGCAAATAAAGAGAATGAATTAGAAAGGAATCTTGTCCCTCACACTCAGGAGGTGGCACCCTTATCCAACAGCCAACAAAGTCTTCATCATGAAAAGAATTGTTCCTCAGCTCAGGAAGTACCTAAAAAACAGGGGCTTCAACCAAATGCCAACAATAAAAACGCAGGTGTTTTACCCTCAAAGGAGTTTAAAAAAGAGCAAACAAAGTCTCCCAGTCAAGTCAATAGCTTGACTGGTCCTTTAACTAAACAAGCTGTAGAAATGCTGTATGAGATTCAAAGGCATAGCCCTGCTAGTAAGCTACCTGAAAATGGGGAACTGCCACTACCCCGTACACCTTCAGGTACTAGTGATAGACATTCAGACGATACCTTTGATATAAGGACCCCAACCTGTAAAAGGTATAGTGAAGATAGTACAACACCAAGGATCATGGTTCCTCCGGCTACTCCTGATCTGCCAGCTTGTAGCCCAGCAAGTGAAACGGGTAGTGAAAACAGTGTTAGCATGGCTGCCCACACTTTGATGATACTTTCACGCGCTGCTATTGCAAGGACTAGTACAACTACTCCATTGAAGGACAATACTCAACAGTTTAAGTCTATAAGAAGTGCAGCTAAAAAAAGAAAGCAGGAAGACTCTGTGGATTGTGAAAAGAATTCCCGGACTACCAGTAAAAAGGATGTTCAGAATTTTGCATTGCCCATAAAGAAAAAGAAGATAAAGGTAAGCAGAGGTTTTTTATTTACCAGCATGACATTATTTGTATACCAGTAGAGAACTATATATAGAATAGCAGTTAATCTCCTATTTTGTCCTTCTGTGCCTTTGAATCATAGTTTTCTTTGCAAGATTTTAGAAGTGGTTTGTCCTTGCTTTCTTCCTATGGCTGAGCAAGTGGGACTGGACCAAGGTCATTCAGTTGACTTCATGCCCAAGGCAGGATTGGAATTCATAATCTTCTGGTTTTTAGTCCAGTGCTTTAACCATTGCACCAAAAACAGTCAATTATGGGAATCATTCAAATGTATTCTACATGTGGACAAGAAACATCTTCCCTATGTTTCCTACTTGTATTCATATACTTTGGGGAAGAAAATCCTCCTCTTGACTTTGTCACTGTTTATGGCATACATCATTTCTCTTTTCTATCCATTAAGATAGGCCATTTTGAAGATATTCTTAAAATCTAAGACTAAGACAGGACTAAAAGTAACCCATTCCTAAAAAATATAAAATTAGAAAATATCAATAATTTTGTTATAGAATAAGTGCTTACTTATAGTGATACTATATCATTACTGCTTGGCATGAAACACCTGTTAACTGGCTTAGTGCTTATGATACCTACAATAGTGCTTAAGGGTGAAGCTTAATTCTTAAAACCTTAAATCTGCAACTAGTTTAGAATGCATAGGGATACTGCTGTTAGCTCCTATGAAGAATAGTCCCTAGTGCTACTGGCATACATCTTACAGAAGTTAAAAAACGGGGCATCAGGCAGTCTTACTAGCAGAAGAAAAAAGTTTGATGCTTTTGAACATAGGCTGGAGATGGGAGCTTAAATGATCTGTTCTGTGGAGTTTTTAGCCATAAATAAATATTTTTATATATATTAAAATATTTTCTTTTTCAGCAGAAGAAATTGCCAATTGCCTTTCCTGCAGAAATGGATGTGGATAAATTTTTATTATCATTGCATTATGATGAATAAATGCCAGCTTTATTCAAGCACAGATGTACTTCAGCACAGTGAAGAGAACAAGTTTAGGATTATATTGCTTAATCCATCAAAATTCAACATCTGAAACAAAAATCATCCTGGATCTAATGAACGTAATGGATATTTTCTAAGTGAGCCTTTAAAGGTTCCATGTTAAATTTGTAGTTTATTTTGTCGTGTAATTATTGTACAGATTTTCAAGTTGTAAAAGAACAAAATGCTACTTTTATTAACACCAGGTGTTGACTATGTTCTTCTAGAATTGTTTTAGCAGGGTTTCATGGTGTCAGACACCTCTTATCCTAAAGACGCCTAGAACCAAGACCGATGAATTGTGGATTGTTTTTAGATTGTGTGCCTAGGATTGGACCCCATGGTTTAATCAAAGCAAACTTCATATAGATGGATGAATTTGGATGAATAGATTTACTGTATATACTTGCAGATAATCTGAGAATTTACAGTAGGCACCAAAAAAGCACCCGCTCAAAACTTGGGTTCAGCTTATCCATAGCAGGCTTATACTGTAATACTTGGCCTGTAGCAGAAAATCTCAGCTGATTTTGTATTGCAAACTTTCCTATTTCTTTTTCTGTTTTTTTTCCTTTAGCTATAATCTATCATAATAAATACTTTTCAACTCTCTTACTATACATAGATATCTTAACAGACTTTTCATTTACACCATGAAATTTACTTAGGGATGTGTTTTTTGCCTTTAGGGATACAAATTTAATTTTGATAAACTTGTTTTGCTTAACTTGTTTAAGCAAGGGAAAATTTAAATATATATCCTGAGGATGTGACATCATTTGCAGTAGTGGGTATCTCACACAATTAAAACTGCATGAGTGGGAAAGCAGAACTGCTCAATCAGTAAAGTTCTTGGTGCATGTAAATAGCCCTCCACCTATGTCCTTGTAGAAGAAGAAATCTGGGGAGAATCTTAGGAATCTTTCTACTCAGTAAATATCTCATATAATGTAAAATCCTAATTTCCCTGGTAGTAAATTGTCAGGTATGTATATACAAGGCTCTCTCTTTGAATGTATGAAAAGGGTAACAGCAGTAATGACTTTGCATTCAATTAAAACTACAAGGATGTTAGTAAATATAGATCAGGTTCACTTTGCTTTAGGTTGGATATTTATAATCAACATCTACCAGATATTTAAAAATGACTCTACCAAGAATTCAAAAATAGCATTTTAGCTGTTCAACAATTCATTCTGTGTACTTCCACACATGAAAGTATTTTTCAAGAGGTTTTAGCAATAAAAAGACTGTGTTTATATCTCACAGTGGACAGCATGCTGTCTTCAACCTCATTTTAATCTTTCACTGAAAAACTCTTGATCAAAGTTTGCATAAGCAAAAGAATATTGTTGTACCTTTTAAAAATTGAATCCCTGCTTCTGCTTTCTTTTGCTATACTGAAACATATGAAAATGAATGAGCAAAGTAGCTATATAACAGTACATCACTGCCCTTTATGGGCAATTCTATATAAATTAGATTGAAGCTGTGTCATGCAGAAACCATCTATGGATATAAGACCTTAACTGCTCTTTTAACTCTTGTTTATAGTTCAATTGCCATCTATTTAGAATTGTTTTTCTAGAATGTGATTTCCAATTTCCAAGTTGAAAGGTTTTCCTTTACATTTTCCTCAGTTACAACTAGAAACAAGTACATACAGGTAAGCTTTCACAAGAGCTACAATAGCAACTCAGTGGCAAAGACCGTTTTTCAATTTTCCAGTTATAACTTCAAAATGCTAACTTTTTAAAAAGCTTGACACTCAAATGACACAAGTTGTGATTGGCCTAAGTCCCTGAGCTAGAATAAGAAACCAATTCATTATTGTTATACAGTAAATATTTATTCAATAGTCCTTTGTTTATTTCTACCGATTGTGGATTCTACCGATAATCAGTATTACTTCTATACTGTCTTCCTTCAACCAAGCAGTTGTTTTCTGGGCAAAACTACACATGGCACAACCCACTGCCCTCATTCTAGGAGGCTAAGGGAGTAGAGCAAAAGAATGTCTACAATTCAGTGATGAGAGCAGGACAAATGATAAGTATCTAAAGTAGTTATGATAGCTACAGCATTGGGTGATAATTAACATGTTTTATAATCCAAGATATAAAAAACATTTTGCATGAAAACATGCTATAATAAAAAGACATAATTTTGTTCAACAATGGCAGACTGAAATTAATCCTCTATACTGCAATTCCAATCACGGTTGTAACAGCAATTCATAAGTTGGGCCTTAGAGCTTGAGATCAGAACCTATAACTTCTGGATCAATATTGCAGAGGCCCCTCCACCACCATTGCAAATCCCAGCAAGGCCATGTTCTCCTTGTTTTAGGGCATGAGTCATGTGAACAACTATCCTTGCACCAGACATCCTGAAATAGAGAAGAAGAAAAAGTTTCAAGTTGGAATATCATTTTTGCTTAGCTTTTTCAGCTTATGTTGTGTTAGTCAGTTTAAGTATATACTTCCTATAATGAGTTTAATTCAGACAGTTTCACTTCCTTTCTCACAAAGGTGTTAACGGTATGTGTTGGGCCCCAGGAGAAGACAAGATGTGGATATGTCAAAAGGAAAGGTAAAGAGCAGGAAATAGAGATTACCATGCTAAAGCTGTTAAATCAGAATGTAGAATGACAGGGCATAGGGACCCTAAAATAAAACTACTTTGTACTGGGTGATATCACTGCTTTATCTAATGCAGAACTGAAAAGCGCTGATTCTCACATAACTCATGTATATTGCACCATGTTCCAAGATGAGATACACTAGAGCAGGGGTGAAGAACCTACAGCCACTAGATTCCCAATATCATCTCGAGCAGCAAGTTCAAAGACTTTTAAGATCAAAGATCCAGTCTAAAAATCTCTGGAAAGTCATAGCTTTCCTACTTGTACAAAGATCAATCGGCTGTTTTTGAGTTCAAAGACACAAGTCTAGCAAGTAATGGTTAGTGTTCCTAATATTCTACTAGTTTTCCCAAGTATTCTTTAGATCAGTGTTTCTCAACCTTGGTGACTTTAAGATG
>JANHFM010004891.1:0-12555 GCA_032468115.1 Grayia smithii | reverse complement strand
AGATGGGCGGCATATAAATATGATAAATAAATAAATAAATAAATAAATAAATAAATAAATAAATAAATAAATAAATCTAAGCCAGCAAATCAAGCAAATGAAACAATATACTTTCTGATTTTCCAAGATTGGTAGTTTCCTAATATATTTAATATCCCGTATGTCCTAGAATGCACTGTGCTGGGAGAGGGTACCATATACTGTTATACGTTTATACAGTATAAAATATAAAAGTCTTTAGTATACCACATAATTCTTAGTGCTCTCTGAACTTGGTTATTTGTTTGCAGATGGTTCATTACCCAAATAGGTAACAATTATCAGTGGAAGCTGATTATTTTACTAGTAGTATATTAATCTTTATTATGATGGTTACACTTTTTCATATTTACAAATCAGTCAATGCACAGCATTGTTCTCTTAAAAGAACAATTTCAACAAAGAACCACAAATACAAATCTGCTCATGGTTATGAAACAGCAACTGTATGTTTACACTTTTAGAAACAGAAGAATCTGCTTGGAAATAGCAGTAATTATCTTGCATCAACTTCTGCAACAGAACTATTTTTGACCTTATGGAATTTCTGCTTTTACATGCACATGATATATGTTACTGTGTTAATGCATTCAGATATTCCATAAATACTCAACTACAAGGTTGAGTATTCTCAGACTTGTATAAGTAGTGAATTTAATTTACTAAACCTTTTAGCATATTAATTCTTGGTATTATTAAAAGAGTACTCACTGCTTCTACAGAGTTACATTCACGCCTTGTTTCTAAATACCGTAGTGCTCTTTTTTCTTCTTCCTTTAATTTAGCATCTGCCTGTGCAGAAACAGAACATCATCACTTAAAATATTAACATGTAACCAGCAGACTTCTTCAAAAGAGCACCTTCTCACTTACATATTTCATATAGTTCTGTACGCCATTCTGCTGCAAATATGAAGGGGCTTGAGTTCTATAAAATCTCTCTGTTGAATCTAGGTATGCTTTTTCAAAATTATCCCGATAAATCTGGAGTTTATCATCAGGATTGGAACACAGATTTACTGTAACAAGAAATATCAAATTAGAGCAATCCCTGTTAAGAAATATACTTAATCTTCTTAAGACAATGACATCAGGAGTTGTATAAACTACAATAATTTGAATATAAAGTTACTACTTGTCAAAATGGCTCTCAAGCAATTTCCGGGATAATAAAATCTATTTTGGAGAGGCTGTTCTTGATGTTTTAAACTCAGAAGGTAAGCTGAAAGTTTTTGGACTGAATACATTACATTCATAGTTACCATCTTAAATTAATATACACTCCCAGACCAGGGTTTTGATTTATTTTTACTTCCATTTTGTAGATTCTTCCTATGCAAAAAGCAACAATGTGGTAAATTTTTAAATTTTTCCACTGAGGTGTTTGATGTAAACCCTTATTTACCAGATGAGAAAAGACAAAAGTTGAAGAATGTGAAAAACCCTGCAGTTTCCTGGTCATTTAAGTCTCACATGGAGACTTAAAGTTCTAACTTGGCATTAAGTTAAAATTAAATTAAATTTAAGCATTAAATTGGTATTAAGAAAACTAATTTATTGAACTTTTATCGCAATGACCTAAATCATTATGGACACTGATACACACACACACACACAAATATGTTTGTATATATGTATTATTACTAAGCACTTCTAAAAAAAATGGAAGATACTTATTTGCCTGTTAAGTATACTTGCCAGCAATCTTTTAACTAGTGTAAACCTACTTGAAGAATGCTAGAATAATTTTTATATGAAGTGTAATAAATAATCTTACATAACAAGACATACCGTAAGATTCTCTAACACCAATGACAAGTTGAGAGTCAAATGCTTCTCCTAAACGTTCAGCATGGACCAACTTCATTGCACTGTCTTGAAGGCGAGTTTTTATGTTTGAAAATATGGACTCATTCCAAGTATCTAGCATGAGCTAAAAATGCAATAATAATTAAACAGCAAACATGATGGACAAATTTCTAAAACACAAAATATAACTTTTATTTTATTTTTAGGTTTAAAAGATCTGGCAGATTTAAAATAAATTGTATTTATCTCTCAACCAAAAGGGAAAGAGAAAAAAAATGATTTTTTTTTTAAAAAGTGCCATGGCTATGAGGCCAATGTTTCAATAATTCAAAACTGAGTCTGCATTTATAAGCAGAGGGCACAATTAGTATTCAGTTACCCTGGAGGTGAAGACTCTGACTGAAATTATTCATTTCTGAAAACAAAAAAAGCTGCTAGTTTGAAATTTGTCCTTGCCATAGATAAAATTCAAAAGCACTAAAAATAAGTCGCAGTCTTTATGTCAGGCAACAGCAGCAACCTCAGGGTTGTTACATCTGGCTTAACTTTTCCCATCCTACTATTTACTTTTACTTATTTTTTTAAAAAAAATCTTCATGAAGGTTTGATTCTGTATGAATCAAACCCTGCATATTCTTTAGTCCTATCCCATTGGTTCACCAAAAGACCTACTGACTAAAGGTTCTGCTTCACCATGAAACAAGGCTAAATGAAACCCAGCACTTACTTTCCGTACAATACTGTCTTCTACATTGGATTTTTTATTGCTGCCTTGTTTACCCATGAGAGTAATCTCTAACTGACAAAATGGCTTGGGTAATATATCACATTGTGTGAAGAATTTACGCCATTCTACAATATAGGCTTTCAGTAATGCAGTATCATCTTGGTGGCTCAGCACTCTCTGAAATCAAGAAAAAGACGAATATAAATACATTTACAAAGAATTTCCACTTCATGAACCAATAGACATTACGCTCCCACTCATTTCATTTTGGATATTGAGGTTTAACTTTGTCTTGTGTGTGTGCATACACAAACACACAAACATCAAAACAATGACATATATTTTTAGAAAATGGGCCTGAAATTAAGGAAACAACTGCTAAAAAAAAACATCAAGAAGATGAAAGAGAGCTTAAGATGCCAGCTTCTTACACCTAAACCTTAGAAGTTATCAAACTACTGAAGTAATAATCTGAAAAGTATTCAAAACTGTGAATCATGTACCGAATGGTACAATACTAGGCATGCTTATTTGGAAGTATGTTCTGAGAATTTTTGATGCTTAGCTGTATTTACTCCCAGGCCACCTGAATAGAAAATTATAGTTTTAACCAATCAAAATGCATGCCTTTAATAATATGATGTTTTCACAGACTGCTTTCTAAACAGGTAACATAAATGAACTGAGAATGGGTATCAAAATGTATAATGAGCTGCTGAATATAAATGAAGAAGAAACAATATAAAATGTGGTTCTGTAATATTTGAGCTTTAAAATGAGGTTTTATTGACATAGCAGTATCAAGAGCAGTATCAAGTGCTCTTCAGAAAAATAGAGGTACACAATTTCCCATGCAAAACACGCATATAGCATAATCAAAATGTTCAGTTCAGAGGTTAATCTTAATTATATTTTGGAGGCTTAGACTATAGGGTGTATAGGGTGATGGTAGTATAATATGTTTGATATTGATATATATGAAATACATATATATAGAAATACATATATACAGAAACTAATTTAAGTATACATGTAAAGACTAAACTATCCATAACATAACTCCTTTTATTTTAATTGGACACAGATTAATCAAGACATTTATACTGATTTTAGTGACTAACTTGGTTTGAGTCCAAACTACAGTTTAGATGTTACAGTACTGAGTTTTTTGTGTGTATAATGGACAGTATCCTATCAAGAGGTAGTTAAGGGAGGTGTTTGAGTTCTTAAATCAAAAGTGGATGTAAAATCTAACAAAAATATCATATTGTTAAAAAATACTTGTTAATTATGTTTAACTTACTGCTTGTGCTTGCTTAATAAAATCAAGTATATCTTCTTTCAAGGCCTGATGTATTTTTGCTGGGCCTTTATCATCCCACAAACAAACTCCATGAACATCTCTAGAAGTAAATTCAAATCAAGTTAAAATAATTTCTTAATTTATTTTACGTGTTGTATAATAAATTGCTTATGTGTAGGCACCAGAAACGCAGAGATTCCCCCCCCCCCAAAAAACGAACTAAATGAAATGCCAACACTATGCTTATCATTAACTAAGGGTGGGGGAAAGGAGAAAACAATATTATGTTCTTGAAATTTAATACACATTAGAATAAATATGTAAATTCACTATTAATACTTGAAAGATCGATTAATTTAAAAAGCAATCAGATTCTCATATTTTTCATTTGCAGATAAAAACCCAAGTAGCTGAAACCAAAGTTCTTATGACAATTGAAGCTAAAGATACAAAAGTTAATATTCTATATGCTAACAAGCTTTTTCTTAGATTATACCTTTTAATATATAATGCCTCATTTTAATCGCTTTGCTTGTAAATGTAAGACCTTCAACAGCCCTTAACAGTCAGAACAGAAGTATTTAAAACAAATTCCCGTGAGCAATCCATCACAGTGTCTTCCTTTGAACAACTACTCTGATAAGACACTGCAGAACAAATAAATAATAAATAAATATTTTTCTATTCCAAGAAATAGACATTTCAGAAGTTACTTACGAAAATAGATCAAACCATTGTTGTTTAGTAACAGATTCCTGGCGTAAAAGCTTCAGAACAATTGGACGCATAAAATCCCATTTGTCTTCAAACTGAAGCGATCCTTTATTCTTTAAAGAGAGAAAGAGAGAGAGAGAATTTTAGTTGAATAGGAGTGTTACAGCTCAACCATATTCAGAAGCTAACACATGAGTAACAATAAATAGCATGAACCACATGAATAGCAATAAACATATTTCAAACATGATAAATGTGCCACTGTATAAAAATATTATAAGAAAATTAGTTCCATTTCTTCATGATTTACCAATTATGTAAAATTGGATTATCCAGGGGACATATTATTAAATCATAATGAAACACTGATAAAAGAAACAAATAGACTTAAAATATCATTGTAATCTTCATGACTAGATAACAGCCTATACTACAAAGTACAGTACTAAGAATCTATCATTTTTATACGAATCCAATAGATATATATCAGCAATGTTTTGCAATAAATGATTCTGGATCCATGTAAGCACAAAAGGACCTAATGTCGCATTGATCTCAATGTAGTCTATGCATCTGAAAAACTGCTATCTCCATATTAAAATACAGTGAAAAGGAAAATACATTTTATATAGCTGACAGCGATGATGTTTATATATTGATACTTTGAGCTGCTCAAAGATAGAAAAGATTAATAATTGCTGCAAGATGTTGCTATTCTATTGAAATTTTACTGATTCAAAAACAGTACGTAATTATATAAAAATAATCAGTGATATCAAATATTATTACAATTTCATTACAGACCTGCCTCTAAAAATATGGAACCTGTTATATATTTCTAACCATTTGCTTCTATGTTTTTATTTACTTGGATTACTTTAAAAAAAAAAAAAAACCTTCAGTTTAAGACAAATGTCAAGAGAAATTCATAATTAAAGAAACACACAAAAGTAAGATGTTCAGATATAATGACAAGTTACACTTATTGTATTTGAGTTTTCTTCTACATATATGACCCGGTTGTTGAGGCCGTGGTGGCATGTCAGCTACCTCAATTCCTGGAGGAAGCGGACTATCTGGACCCATACCAATCCGGTTTCAGGCCCAGGCACAGCACGGAAACGGCATTGGTCGCTCTGGTGAATTATCTCTGGCAGGCCCAGGACAGAGGTTATTCCTCTGTTCTGGTCCTCCTTGACCTCTCAGCGGCTTTTGATACCATCGACCATGGTATCCTACTGCAACAGCTCCGGGGGTTGGGGGTGGGAGGCACTGTTTTGCAGTTGTTCTCCTCCTACCTCTTGGGCCATTCGCAATCTGTATTGGCGGGGGGACAGAGATCGAACCTGAGGCCTCTCACTTGCGGGGTGCCTCAGGGGTCGGTCCTTTCCCACCTGCTATTTAACATCTATATGAAGCCACTGGGTGAGATCATTCGGGGTTTCAGGTGAGGTATCATCAGTATGCTGATGATACCCAGCTTTACATCTCCACCCCGGACCAACCCAGTAATGCCCTTGCCGTGATGTCCCGGTGCCTGGAGGCGGTGTGGGTCTGGATGGGGAGGATCAGGCTTAGACTCAATCCCTCCAAGACCGAGTGGCTGTGGATACCTGCATCTCAAGTCCAAGAAGTCCCATCACTTTTGGTGGGGGAGGGGTAGGCTTTGGCCCCCTTGGAAAGGGTGTCCTCCTGGATTCGCGACTGTCCTTCGATGACCATCTGACGGCCGTGACCAGGGGGGGCTTTGCACAGGTTCGCCTGCTGCCCCAGTTGCCCCCTTTCCTGGACCAGGATGCATTATGCAGTCACTCGTGCCCTCGTCACCTCAAGGCTGGACTACTGCAATGCCCTCTGCATGGGGCTGCCCTTGAGGTGTACACGGAGGCTCCAGCTGGTCCAGAATGCGGCCGCGCGGGTGGTGATAGGGGTACCGCAATACTCCCATGTAATGCCACTCTTGTGCAACCTGCACTGGCTCCCAGTTGTCCTGTGTGTGTGCTTCAAGGTGCTGGTTTTAACCTATATAGCCCTAAATGGCTTAGGCCCAGGGTACTTGCAGGACCACCACCTGCCACAAGCATCCTCCCAGCGCCCGGTGCACTCTCATAGGGTTGGCCTCCTCAGGGTGCCCCAGCCGCCCAGGGGGAGAGCTTTCTCTGTGGTAGTGCCGACCCTGTGGAACAATCTACCCATGGAACTTCGGACTGCCCCAGACCTTCTCTCCTTCCGCCGTGACCTGAAGACGTGGCTTTTCCACCAAGCAGGCTATTTTAAATTAGTTTTTTAAAAGTTTTAAATTACAATTTTTACCTTTATTATTGCCCCTTTTTTAATTTTTGTAATGTCTTTGTTGTCTGTTTATGTTTGTGGATGTTTTATACTCTTCATGTTTTTATTCTTGTTATTGTAATCTGCCCTGAGTCCTTCGGGAGAAGGGCGGCATAGAAATTAGATTAATAAAATAAATTATCCTTGGTCTTTTACCACATTCTATCCCACAAATACTCCTTCAAAAGTAACATATGATCATATCAAGAATGCTGCCTCTCTACAACCTATTAGCATCATGAGAACTCCTTCAATGTGACAGAAAAGGTCCACCAGGAACATTCAAATTAAGCACTGCACACTGTTTCTGAATTATTCTTGTCTTAATGCTGTTGAGAGTCAACATGTGAGTTGGGGAGCCATAGAAATGTATTTAACAAATAAATAAATAAATAAGTATCTAAGATAAGACTATCAAAGTTATCTTCCTGAAATCAATTAATTTTTCAAAATTTAGAAGAACAAATCCCTTGCTATTTTGTCAACATTTTTGACTGGGGTTATAATGACAGAATGTTTTATTGCCTAACCCCTTTTCCCTTTGCAGATGTTTACACAAAGCCATTATAAACTATTAAGTAAACTACAGTTAAGCAATCCATGGCTTAGGTTCTTTGTGCAAATGCAGGTAAACACTACCTACACAACAAATTTCTACCAACTTGTTCCATTGTATGCTAAGAAAACCCACAACAAGTTTTCTATCTTAATAAGGAAGATTTCCACTATTCTCTTTATGAAGTACTTTTACAGAACCTGCCTTTTTTTCCTCGCTTGATTTCATCATTTTCCTGATACCTGATTCTGAAGCTCATTGCTCAACTTGAAATCTTTTTCAAGAAAAGAGACATTAGCAAATAAGTTACATGATTTCTAATTAAAGATCAATAGTTGAAATGAACATAATCAGTCATAAACTGTCACAAAGCTTAAGAAGAAATGCTACCATATTTTGAGTACTGCCGGCAGCTAATATAAACACTAAGACTACTATTTAGCTAAATTAATATAATGGAAGATTTTATACATTATGCTATTTCCCTTATATGGCCATGTTATTGTCATCATTATTCCTAGAACTTTCCTGATATTCCTGGATTTTTAGCTCTCAAGAAAAACTTTACTACATTACAGGGAGGATGCACATATTTCTAGAAATAGATTGTTCTGTGATCCTAGAGCATGAATGGACGTGAAAAATAATTCCAAAGATCACTGAATATAACTACAATGTGCACTACAAATGTGGTTTTGTTACAGTGTGATCAGTTCAAAATTTCAAACTAAAAATATGGCTTACTACAGTTTTACTGAATAATCACAACTGGATGAGTTTATAAAACATGCTTAAATTATAATCCAAAGTCTACTAACCAAAATAACTGAGTTCACATAAGGCATTAAACAGGTTTCCTAATGCCTTAGCACACTGGGCAAATTTGGCAATTGAAAGTTGTTTCACTAGTGTAGCTCTACTGCAAGGAGATAAGAAGAGGTGGTATAATCAAGGAATTTGTATCAACCCAATTTAGAAATGTATTTCTGCTTGCTTTCGTCTCCCTTTCAAATCTTGGAAGTTGGGAAACTTGGATGGCAGGAGGAGTACAGCATCTGTTTAGCTTGCAGGACCCACTGGATGCCCAAATAAAGCAAAGAAACAAAGGGCTGTATGTATAATATAGCTACAAAGAAACTGGAACAAGTGATATTCCAGTAGTACCACCTGTATGAAGCTGCACAAAAGGGGAAAAAAAGATGTCACGGCATGTGCCTATTGATCCCACTAAGGATTTTATTCTCAAAAAAATATTTATAAAAATGCAGCCAATGCATGTTAGCCATAAGAATATTATATTTTAATTTATACTCTGAAATTTCAACCAAATCCAATGATGATGTTATGATTTTACACACACAGATACATCCTCCTTCTGCTTCACTAGAAAAAAGGGTACAAAAAACAATTGGTGGAGAAAATATGAAGGAGGAGGAGATGAAGGAAGAGACAGGGCAGTAGCTGGGATTAGAGCTCTTTCCTCAACAGACTGAAGAGGAAGGGGTGGTGGTGATGAACTCAACATTCCTTGCAGAAAGAAGACTTAATTAGTACCAGCAGCCAACTTTTTTTTCAATAATCACAGTAGATAAACTAATTGGTTTGATCCAACAAATCAGGCTGTTCACTGTAGAAACAAAATAAAAACCTTGCAAAAAGACAATATTCAAAAAGCTGTAAAAATAAATATTGCCTGGGAGGGGTTTATGTCTTATAGCGAAACACTGATCAATTGATCTATTTCTTATTGAACAGAGCAGGAAACTACTCTAATGTTTGGCACTTCATAAATAGTAACAAGTATTTATCTAGATTTAGTTACTGGTATGTATAGCAAACAAAATTTGTAAATTCAGATAATTCAATATGATTATTTCTAAAAGCCACTTTTAATAACAGTGTAGGCCATTTTGAAACACAATGCGTGAGGAATTACTGCATGAAAGTTAATCCATAAAACCAATGTTAAGAGAGGCCTGCTCACCTACAACTCTCCCGAACACCTAAAGTGGTTCTCCTGCAAACTGCATTAAGCCATAGCATAACTTCTCTTAACTTTGGCTTAATGTGTTGTATAAATCATGTCAAAAATAAGTTGTTCTAAAACCATGGTTAAGTATGTTATGGCCCAACGTGATGTATGAACCTTAATACATCTATTGAGAACTATAATTCATGTTGCTTCTTGTATAAGCATAAGAATTGGTGGTTTAGAATCCTTCTACCAATTGGATAAGTGCCAAGAATGGTATTAATTTTACTTTGCACACATTTACATTTTAATAGTTTTATTAAGCAAGCCAGGACTAAGACACTCAGAATCCTAGAAGAAGCAACTATGGGTAGGATTATATTTCCATATAATCTGGAATATTATCAAGATAAATTCTCAAAATCCATTTGGTTCTCTTCCCACCAGATTAAAAGCCAGAACCATGCAATATTTACAAAGATGGCCAAGCTGCATAACATTGGCATCTCCAAATGCATCCATTCTATTCATAAACACTAGAAATTTTGAGAAACTAATGCATTTCATGAAGATTCATCATACATCAGATTAGATTTACAAGAATATGAACAGGACAGTAATATAATAAGAGTCATAAGAATGCATGCTGTTTATTTACAAATAAAATTGCAAACAAGGCTCAGCAGACCTTGATTGAAAAATATTGGATTTTTAGGTGGCTAATCTTCAATGGACAGATTAGTCTCATATATAGACATACTCATAAAGACAGACTAGCAAGTAAAAACAGAAAATAAAGGGTAGAGAAATGCTTATTAATAGAAGTAATAGTTTTTAGCCTTTTCCTAAAAACTAGCAGTGGGAGGGAGAATTGAATCTTCAGAGAAAGGCCTTTTCAGAGTACCAACACTGCCATAGAAAGCACCAAAACCTTCTAACTTTGGGACCCCTCATCTCTCAGAAGTGTGAGTTACAAATAGCTTCTTCCTTCAAGATCTAGCGGATAGGATCAAATGAAGCAGGAGATCTTCTAAATCAGGGCTGTCAAACTCCCAGACCATGGGCCGGATGCGTCACGTGCTGGCCATGCCCACCCCCGGTTTAGCAAAGGGGGGGGGGAAGTCCCAATACGTCACATGACACCACTGTGACATGAGTTCCGACACCTCTGCTCTAAATAGCTAGGTGCCAAACCATGAAGGGCTTGGTACAGCACCTTAAATATACCTGAAAACCAATTGGCAGCCAGAATATAATCAGTGTTATATGCTCCCAATGTTTAGGTACATAGTCAGCGGCTGCATTCTAGAACAGTTGCAAAGTTCAGAGCAATATAGCCGTAGCAAAATCTGAACCACCTCTTATGGAAAAGCAAGTGCTTATATACTCTTCAAAAGCAGCAAAACACGGAAATGTAACATATAGCATTGATTGGTTACATGATTTATAGTCCCCTGTTGCTATGCTAAAGAAGCTAAATATCTTGTTTCCCCCCTCTCGTTGATCGAGGTCACAGGTGCCTTGCAAAAGCATCTAAGTTTTTAATCTCTGTTAGCTGCCCTGAGTCCTTCGGGAGAAGAGCTGCATATAAATTTTGAAACATAAATAAATAAATAAATAAATAAATAAATAAATAAATAAATAAATAAATAAATAAGTTTCCAACAGTACATTCGTACTGTACCTCTACAGTTGATCTATATGTGTGAACTTGAGGTTTGACATTTTCCATTTCCTTGTTCTTTCACGCATCCCACTATCTAAAGAACAATCTTTTATAACCTTTCTTTATGTCCTGCCTCAGTATGGCAAGGACCCCTCTAGCAAGTTATATCTGCTGCTCAGAGAGAAAATGGAGTCCTGAAAGGCCACCTAAAATTACAAACTTCTTCACAGATAGGAATAATACTGGTATTGACAGAGAATCCTGATGTACATACAGCAACTTCATTTTATTTGGGTTCAACTTCAGCCTGTTTTCTCCTATTCAAATTCTTGTGGCCTCTAGGAATCAGGATAAAACATTGTCAGCATCTTCCTTACAGCTCACAGTATTTTGAAGGTGGATGTCAACAGCATGAGGATATCATACCCCAAAACATCAGATGACCTACCCCAGCAGCTTTGTATACAATTAATATGGATCGAGATACTAAAACATTTAGTTCATTTATATTTTTATTTTGCATATATGTAAGTGGTTACATATGCCTACTTTTATGAAATAAATTATTCAATTATTATGAGCAAGAATGGAAGTAGACTGCTGTCAAATAATTGAACACAATATACAAATACATTAAATTAAGTGAAGATCTGTTAAAGCATATTAGAGAGATAGGAAACATTTCAACTATGTTCCCAATTTTGAAGAACACTAAATTTAAGCTACTAGCCATGTTCAACGTTGACAAAAATATCTGTACTAGAAATCTCTTTATCTTTCTCAATAAATATATTTCTAGATTTCTGAAACAGTCACACACAAATGTCCTCTCTTTCCTTTCTTACATGATGTTTGAGTTCCTCTATAGGCCTATACTGTTATTCTATGGCTATTTAATGAAGTATAAAAATATTATCAAGTAAATTATTTCATCACACTTTTCAGAGCAGGAAAATGCAGTATAGAAACAAAGGGCTTTGGATTTTATTTTATTTTGTTGATAAAGTGATAAGTCAATCTTTATTTTCAAGCAGACCACTGTCTGCAGTTAAGGAAAACCAAGTAGAAGAAAATCTGATCCACAAGATACCAACCATCGCCCCTCAGAACATATTGTCATTCATATTTGCATTTACACAACCCAACCCAACACAGTCAACACAACCACGCTCCCCCTCCACCCTTTAACCCTTTGGGCCAGTCATTCTCCCTCCACAGCCCAACCCACCTCGCAGAGTTGTGGTGGTGAAAACAGGAGGCTTGATGAGCTTTAGCTATGTTCTATATACATATATATATACATATATACACATACACACACATACATATACATATACATACATACATACACACATGTATTTTAAAGGTAAAGGTTCCCCTCGCACATATGTGCTAGTTGTTCCCGACTCTAGGGGGCGGTGCTCATCTCCATTTCAAA